>JARKHS020019008.1:0-20936 GCA_030143305.2 Amblyomma americanum
GCTGAAAGCAAACTTACACTCGGAATTTTCATTATATACAGAAAAGCATTTGTTCGCCTAAACCATGAAATATTACTAGACAAACTGTTCAGTTATGGTGCTAGAGGAGTTCGTTCGATTCACTTAAATCTTTTCTTTTCAATCGTCAGCAGCGTGTTTCTATCGCTTAAAGTAACTCATCACACAGGTTACTGACTTCCGGCGTGCCACAAGGGAGTATTTTAGGGCCCTTTCTTTTCAACGTCTATGTCAATGATATCGTGCAAAAGGAAATCAATGCAATATACGTGCTCTACGCAGACGACACGAGCATCTTTTTCACTGGTAGAAATGTAGACGAAGTAGCAAGAGAAGCAAAAAAAAAGCAAGTAATAATATGGGATTTGTCAAATAAGAACTGTTTAAAAATAAAGAGCAATAAATCTAAGGCCATATTATTCATGGCTAGAGTCAAGCAGGCACAGATAGAAGAAAGGTTGGTTCTTGGAGATGCACCCTTAGATTTGTTAAGAAAAAATTCTTGGCGCTGCCTTCGCTGCTGACATGTCAAGAAATCATCACAATCAGTCATTATCAATGACACTCTCTACATCAGTTGGCGCACTAGCACGGCACCATAATTTTCTTCCAGATAGAGCAAAACTTCAAATTTATCATGCATTGTTTTCCTCTCGCATAGATTACTTACTGCACTCTGGTTTTGGCCACAACCACGCAAACAAGTAATTAAACACTACTTCTACAAAAGAAAGCACTTCGTTGCGCTGCGAATGTGTCCTACTTACATTCGTCTGCACCACTGTTCAAAAGATATGATTTAATAAGCGTAGAAAAAATTTACGAGTTCCGACTACTCTACTGATACTTATTTTCTGATGAAAAGTTAGAGCCTCATAAAATTCCTTTCGCAGCAGCAGATACAGAAAAGGGATTGTCGCATCCGTGGATGTGGGACATGGCTTATACCACGCAGACGTACAAATTATATGCTGCAGTCACTCACACGAAATTCGCCATGCTTGCTAAACAAATTCCTGTCTGAAAATTTTGAATTAAGCACATGTAATAGAAAACAGATGCGTGAAACTTTTTTGTCATCCAGGTTTTTGTGCAGCTAATGGTATTAACTGCATTTTCAATGCCCTTCAGTTTTTAATGCTGAATGCTTTCTTGCTGAAGTGTTTTGACAATGTCTTTCGATCAGTCAATTTGTGTGATAGTGTAACTGTGCATATGTGTTCAGCATTTTCTGTTGCCTGTATGCTTCTGCTTTGTACGGGCATCAGGCACCCTGAAGCTGCCATTGGCACCTTTTCCACCTGATGACCCCCAACAAGTCGTTGGAAATAAAAGTTTGAATGGAATTGAATAGTCAATCCTATGCCTCTTCTCTCGCATAAAACTCGATAACGTCGATTGCCTCATTAGACAGGCCTACAATACCGCCTTCCACCTCCCAAAATACACCTCCACCCGCATCCTTTTCCGACTAGCAGTCCATAACACCCTGAAAGAACTATGAGAACCTCATAACTCCACCGCCTCACACGAAGCTACCCAGTTCACCAAATCCTTCAATAATTACACAGCAGCTTCTCTCACCACCCGGTTGATATGATCCCCCTCTCCCCCAGCATCCATTCAAACCTTCTTTTCTAGCCACTGCGAAAAAACACGAACCCTCCCCACCACATACCCAGACGGAGAGTTCGAGCTCAAGCCCAAGCCCGAGTTCTCCAAAATAAACGGGGCAGTTCACCTCGACAAGGCAGCATACCTCATAGCGGTGGTCGACCACTGCGGTCTCTTTCTAATTCCGCCTCCGTTAACACGAGTAATCCAGCTGAAGCTGGGGAACACAATTTCATAGGCCTCCACCTCAGCCTCAGCGTCCGCCTCCCCAGCCTCACACATCGTCAGCGATTTTAAAACAGCGGTTTGTAATATCGCGACGGGCAGGGTCCACCCCATCACCAACTCCATCCTAAACACCTTTCCTCTTAATCCCCGCCAACTAAGTCCGATTTTGGTACCTGCGCATTTAATTCTGGTTTAGGTACCTGTGCACTTGGCGCAGCAGGGTAATGAGGCCGCCCACAACTTTGCTCGAGATTTCGTGAACTGAGCTATGGACGACCCTTCTCCGCCGTCTGCTATACAGCGTGTAGTTACATATCACGAGATTACAATCCACTATAGAAACACACGCCTCAAACATGCCTGTCCGCATGTATTTCTCACCAAGCAACAGCAAGTCGCCTCACGAAAACTTGAAACCCACATTTCCCCACCCCTCCCTCCACTCCCGCGTTTGCCCCACTCTGTACCCTCCCTAATGTCAACTATGCCACTATACGCCGGCCATGCTGTTCCACATTTTTCACTCGTGTCCGGCGGACATCCCCCATAGAGCTCTGCAGCTCAGTTCCCATGAGTGGAGGCGGCACTTCGAAGTCCCGACCCTGATTTGCAAATTCGCCTCGTGACAAGAGGCCTTAAGGTAGCCGTGCGCCATCTACTCCCGGCCATCTAGTGCCCAAGTGCCACCCACAACGCTTCAGCCAATTTTAGCAAATAAATGTTTTAACGGGATAGCGCAAAGCAGCACGGGTCACAGAAAGTCCCGAGTCCTCTTCTGCGGGGCAAGTTTACCGTGAGCAACAAATCCACGAAAATTCCCCAGAAAAGCAACCGAAGGGGTAGGTGGGCCACCTAGGTCACGTGACCTTGTGGCGTCATCACGACCTGCCGACCTGATTGCGAGCTAACTGCGCACCATGGCAGGTAAATGAGTGATTGATTTTGAAACAGCGCAACAAAGACGGGACGTGGAAACTGAGGTGTAAAGACAAACATGCGCTGACCATTAAGACACACAAGCCGGACCAACCTTTCCGTTCCATTGTCTCCGAACGAGGGACCTGGCAGCAAGTAGTTTCGGGTTATCTTCAAAGGCAACTGGAGGCGCTGGCCCTGCCAGACCCATTCGTGATTCCGAATTCGGATGCGCTGGTGGAGCACCTTAAGCTGGATAACCCTGGGATCTGCAAGTTTTTCAGCGTTGACGTAGTGGACCTTTACTATTCATTGCCACACGGAGAGCTCATGAGGGCCGTTAAAATGTGCATCACACAGGACAATGACGAAAGTGCATTCATTGAAAAATGTGGTGTGTCTGTTGATAGTTTTTTAGACATTTTGTCCTTCTACCTGTCGGCAACAGTTGTTGAGTGGGAGGGCAAGTCATTTGTGCAAGCATCCGGTGTATGCATTGGTTCCAGGGTTGCACCTGTATTGGCTAACATTTTTTTTTGAGTTTTGTGGACAGGGCGATTGAGCAAGCTTCGAAGGAGTTAGGGGTGCGTATTTTTCGTTATGTCGACGACTATTTGGTGTTTACCCCGCCAGACAGCCTGCCTAGAATGTTAGTCGATGTTCTTAAGGTGTTTAATGAGTACGGGCGTGGGCTAAAGTTTACAACAGAGGTACCCACGAACAAGGAACTGCAGTTTCTAGATTTGGTTTTGTTTTCCCGAGACAAGCACGTGTGCTGGTGTTATCGGCCAAGATCGGCTAAGCCCTTGTTAAACTTCAGGTGGTTAGTCAGCGCATGTTTGTCTTTACACCTCAGTTTCCACGTCCCGTCTTTGTTGCGCTGTTTCAAAATGGATACGTACCAACTTGCCCAAATTTCTGCTTTACTCAATGAGTGATTGGTCTCGAGAGGTCGCGGGAAAGATCTACCTGGATCGCACAAGTCCCACCAGTGGCAGCACATGCCATCGCGGGGCAGTGGCGCGCATCGCTTAGCCGTTGCAACACTGGGGCAGAAGACGTAGGTGGACTCCCAGGGATCTATGAACCTTAAGTAAAATTTGAAGAATCCGGCATATATGGGCATTAACGGATTAGCTATCGCGTCGTATCACGATGGCGGAGCTTAGGTGTCTTAATGTTTTATTGCTCTAGCGCCCAAAGTATTCGAACGGGCAGCTAGAATTGTCTGCGCATATTCATGTGTAGGTCAAAAAAAAATTCGTAAACCAAAATTGATTAATCTTTTTCAAGTCGGTCGATTTAAACATTAAACGATGTATCTTAAAAGGTGTTTCCACGTTGCATTCGAGCCTCTGCATATTCTAACAATTTTTGCGGTGGAACTAATCAAGTGGTGGGACGAGATGGTCGAGGGAAAGAATATTAGATGTAGCGACAGTGAGGTCTTCGTGGAACTAGAGGAAACGCGGTTTCAATCTGTATAAGAGGCGGAAGAAGCGGATTTTATGTGCAGATGTTGCGTATTGAATGCTCGCCTGGTTAAGAAAACGCCACACTATCGTCACGTCAGTACGTTCTAGAAAGAGAGCTAGAGGAACAAAAGGAAAAAAATACAAAAATTAAAAAACAAATACCAGAAATGTAGGGAAAATGGGTGACACTAATCTGAAGAGAAATGGCGGACATTCGAGCGCGAGCAACGTGGATGGGGCCTGCGCTGCCGTGGGCAGTAAAGAGAAAGTGGATCAAGAAAGCTTGAGCAGGAAAAGCGGCTCGCCGGTAGCAGCTGAGAATTATGGCGGCTATTGAGAGGAGAGGAGCACTGTAAATCCCAGAGAGGAGGTGACGTTCAGAGCCAACAGCGGGACAGAACGAAAGCGCCTAATGGGGAACAGCAAGCAGGAACCTGAAGTTAGCATGGAGGGAGATAGTACTCAGGTGATTATCGCAGTTGACTGAAACGAAGATAAGAAGCTATAATGGAGCGGGTAAGGGGAGGTAGGCGAGTATAAGTAGGCTTTTTTCCAGCGAGGACACGAAAAGCAAAATGTCGGAAAATGTTGTAGGTGAGCATTTTATACGCAACATCTTAATCGTAGCAGAATGACTTAATTATGATCTCAGCGCAGGCTCTGTACAAGTGTTGGAAAGGTTAGGTCAGAAATGTGACGATGTAAGGGCAATAGCACCGCAAGTGCAGATCTGGGTGTGCACAGTACCAGAGGTGCTAGGACGGAATGGAGAGGTTACAGGGACGTGTTGACTGTTGGTTGAGAGATAAGGAAGTTGACCCTGGACAAAGGCTTCGAAAGGGCGGAAACAAACAGGAAAGTGCGTTTAGCAGGCATTTACAGCAGGTTTGAAAGCAATGGCATCGATTTTAGTGGAAAGGTACGGGTAGAGATCGGCTAGGCCATGGAAGGCCGTACAGTAGCTTTTTTAGAGGGTCCACGGGGACTCAGGGCGTAGGGGAAGGTGGAAGCGAACGAGAAACTTTAACAATGGAGGCCAACTAAATGGTCACAAGAAGGTCCAGGAAGAAAAGCAGAAAACGGAAATTTAACAACACGATCAGTTATATAAACATGCAGAGGGGTAGAAAGTAAGGGAAATTGTTAGAACTAGAACCGCCGGAAAAGAACACTGAAATAGGTGTGTACGCTCTGCACAAGACATTTTTCAGGGATCTAGAAGATACAATTTTTATGGATGACTATGTCTGGAAGGGTGTTGCAGAACAACGAATAAGAAGGGGGAGAAGTAGCTCTGCTGATAAAAGAAGTAAAATATTGGCAAAGAATGATATCTCGCCAAGAAGTTGTGTGGTTTTTCAGGAACTATCGCCTGTAAAAGGACTTGGCTAGGGGTGGCCGAATTACAGCCAGGGGGCCAATGCTGGCAAGGAAATAAAGATCTAGTGAAATGCCTCCATAACGATCTAAAATAGTTCAAAGACGGGGTTGATATCATTCTATTGGGAAACGTGAATGGTCCTATTGAGTATCTGAATGAACACACATATTGTAAGGGAAGTTAATAGTGTAACTACCTGACCAGCGAGATCTAGTTATAGCAAATAAAGAAACTAAATGTTAGGGACAAGTTATGTGGGAATTCCGGAACTGGCAGATGACCATTGACTACTGCCTGATGTAGTACTGAACATACAGCAAGCTTGCAAAAATTGAATTAAACGAGGAGGAGGAGTATAGTGTGGGAAAAGATCATAAACGTATTAGACTGCATATCAAAGCCCCGATAAAACGAGAAAAGCATAAAACAGAAAAAGAGAACGCAAAATAAAACGAAGAAAAAAAGCGCGAATAGTAGCAGGCGTCGAAGCAATTCGGAAGAAAAACATTGAATTATAATCAATTATAACTACTCAACAGTACGAAGATGAAACAAGTAAAAGTAGGAAACCGCTCGAAAAGAAAGAGAAAGCCAGGAAGCTAGTGGGATAGCGAAATTAAGGCTGCAATCGAAGAACGACGGGTGGCTTCAAGAGAACACATAGGGCGAAGAAGGCCCAGTTTTCTCAAGAAGAAGCAGAAGATGAATGGGAATCTTATCGGCAAAAAATAAAAAAAACTGGCAGTGCAGATCGTCGTCCAGGGTAAACTAAAGCAGTCCACTGATCGCTGGATGACTGCAGTTCGGGAAGCAAGAAAAGGTTGGCCAAGAAAATTCTGCAACCAAATAAGCTGTCTGTGTAAACAGAATGAAAGAAAGCAGGAACGGGTTCAAGATGCCGAGGGAAAATGCATAGAGGGAGAGGACACAATGAAATACGCGACATCACTTACAGCTAAGTAATTTAGGAAGAACGATGGGGCGTACTCCCCGTACCGAGAAGAAGCACAGGAAAGCATAATGGAAAGGAGCTTAGAACTGAGCAATTTTAAACGGAAGATGCCGAGGAAAGTATCCCTAACTGCATAACCGCAGGGATAGACGAAATTACAATCAAGCTCAATATTTAATTTTGTCCAAGAACCAAGGAAACGTTGTAAGAAGTGTTCGATACAGTGATAACAAATAAGGTAACTCCGGGTAGCTGGCGACAAAGTAAAATGAATTCTATTTATTGAGAGAAAGAAGATAGAATGGACATGAAATTCTTCAGACAGATTACAAAAACATCATTTATATGCAGGCTGGCAATGCATGCCCTGAAATTAAAAATGAAATAGAGGATAGAAAGTAATAACGCACTCGGAAAACTTCAGGACTGGCTGAGACGCGACACGCGTATACATGATAGTTAGTTCGTCTTTACCAAATGCATATAAATAGCTAAGGCGGAACACAGGCCTCTGTACTTAGGCTTCCTGAACATAAGCGGTGCGTACGACAATGTAAATAGGGAACTCCTCTGGAAGAAACCAAAGTGATAAGGTTGACGTGAAGAAAACAAAAGCGAACAACTGAAAAAGATAAATCATGAATTGAAAACTCATGAAGAGCCGCCCTCGGACTAGATCCGAACAGGTATATGCGATGAACAACATCCAGGAAAGCCGCGTCAAACAAGAATAAATCTCGCGCAAACATACCGAAACAACATAAGAAAAAATGAGACTAGAACCTAAAGCGTCAGCAGAAACACGGCTACAGACAAAATCATTAAGAAGGACATAATAATATGGCACAGATCCAAACATGAAAACCAAAAACGCCAACAGTAACGGAGGTTTTCTTATGGTGTTTTAATATGTTTGCGCGCATTTCTTAATCTTGTTTGACGCAGCTCTTACTGCTTTTGCTTGTTCGCTTCGAGTCCGAGAGCAGTTGTTGTTACCCTCATACAATGGTACATGCCCACATAGGGGGATTGGCCAAGAATTGGGGGGCACAGAGGGTGTTTCAGATAAATATTTCCTGGACGAAAATAAAATAAAAACTGAGGAAGGAAGAAGTAAACAAAAAGGAACAGTGAAATGAAACGGGAAATGCATAAACGCACGCAGGAGATCTAGACTGATGTTTATAGCCTAGTGGTTAAAAGATAATGTTAATTGTAAGAATAAAAATATTAAAAAAATATTATTACCAAGGTAGCCAATTTGATTCCATTAAAAATTTTGAACGGCGGTAAAAACAGACTTGCGGCTGTACCCAAGTATGGTGGCTCCAAACGACAATATGACTGGGCTGCACAAACAAACGCCAAGCTATTGTAGTGGTTTCTCTAAAAACCGTCTTTTCATCATGGTGTACCGGCGACAAAACAACAAAAAGTGGTCTCTGGTTATAAAGCAGTTCTTCGCGAGTTTTAAACCCTTGCTTCATCTTTTTCGGTTTTGTTTTCTTCACTTCATCCTCACCGGTTTGGGTTTCGGTTTCAGCACTTTTCTTTTTTTTTCCTTCATGGTTAAATATCCTTCACTCGGCGTTTACCATGCACCGTAGTCAGGTTTTGAGTCATTGGCAACATGCCAATGCTCATGCTCAACGATTCGCGTATCGTAGCGAGCATCCACGTGTTCTCTGTTCTTTTTCAAATCTTTAGTGCGGTTGGTGTTGTCCTTTATATATTCTTTGGTGTGACAGCCATGCAATAAAGGTGATAGTTGGCGCTTGTGTGCGTTACCTCTCGTCCCCGTGTTTTTCTGCCGCGCCATTCTTTGTTTTACATGTGTCACCAACTTCATAAAGGCTGGGGTCAGCTGCAGTCCTCATTGGAGCGAGAAAATAACAGCTACTGCTTTCTATGCGGAAAACCTGAATCCATTGCTATCTCACCATGCCATTAATTTAATTACTGACAGGTGTATTTGTCTTTCACATGTTGATATTCTGGAGGAGGCACTAGCAATTTTGAGGTCATTGACATACACTGAATGCATAATAGATTTTGGGATTACTTTCGCGATGGAGTTCATTTTTACTGTGAAGAGTGCACTGCTTAAATCCATTCCTGGGGCATACCGTTCTCTTGCATGAAGTCCTTCGACAGGGTAGCACCAAGACGTGCTTGAAATGAACGGTTAGAAAGAAAATTGCTCAAGCACTGCAGCATTCTGCCGCGGATGCCAAAGTCCCCCAGGTCGCGTAGGATCCCGAATTTCCATGTAGTGTCGGAGGATTTTTCCAGATCAAAAAGATCGCAAGGTACGGTTGTCTGTGTATAAATTCTTCTCTGGCTGTATTTTCAAGGCAGACAAGATGGTCAATTGTTGAGCAGGCTTCTTTAAAACCGTGCAAACTACAGAGGGGGAAAGCCCAGGACAAAACGACGACTCAGGTGTTTCGTCCTGTGCTTTCCCCGTCTGTTGTTTGCGCTGTTTTCAAATATGAACTTCAACCAATTCGGCCAACTTTCGGTGTTTTTTAAAACCACTGGTGAATGTCTAGAAGTTCACGGGATTTTAGAACAAGCATCAACCCAATTTTCAGAACGCTTTCAAAAGATTTAGCGAGAAAGCTCATATGGGCTATGGGCCTGTAACTGATAGAGGAGGTTGCCGTTTCTCAGGCTTCAAGAATGGTAGAATAAAGTGTTTTTTCCAAGCTCCAGTTATTATTCCTAGTGTACGTATTTTGTTAAAAAGTTTCGAAAGCGCTTTTACAGAGGGCTCAGACAGATGAGCCAGCATTTAATATTGTATTTCGTCGGGGCCTGCAGCGGTTTGTTCGCCAACGGACGGTGCTCTTTTTAGACTTCTTGGAGTGTAATTAAACTATGAAAAGGTTCGTTAGTGCTGCCACGAAGTCTTTGTTCTTCGGCTGTGGTTTTGTACTTTTAAAATGTCTGTATGTATCGTGAGGAACTAGAAACTGTGGCAAAATGTGGCCCTAACATTAAAAAAACACAATGCGTAATTTGGAGAGGGCCGAAAGGCAATACACATGAGGACGGGCGCTGACTAGCAACCAAGAAGTCTCAATATTGTCACGTAGTGGTGACGGCAGTCGAAAGAGCGAGGAGGACGGACCAAACTTCTAAAAGAAAACTGTCTACTGGGGTGACCTGCGCCCACAATGGACTGAATCACTCGGCGGCGGCGAAGCGACAAGCGTGTTCGGCGGTCGTCGAACAGAATGCCCGCCGCTGTCGGCCGTGCTCAATTTAAAGCTGATAGCGAACTTTTGGAGATAAAGCGTGCACAGTTACTAGAACATTTTCGGAACAACGTAGAATCAGCTCTGCCTGGATGCGATCAATCGAGATAAATCTAGTCGCGTGTTGCGTCGCAAACAAAGCGATTAAGTGTCGTGGCTGCAGATTTGAAGACTGAACACTTCAAAGATTCGTGGCAATATGACCTTAAAAACCTGTCCTAATATCTCTGCCTATTTTTCTATACTTCTTTGTCTACCAGCGGCCGTAAGAATAGGGATTGCGAAAAGTGAATAGTTCCCATTTAGTTTATGGACTTGCTCCAACATTTTTCTCAATGTTACTGAGCTCTTTACAGACGGCACAATTTTTCCACAATCTTCTTTCGGAATTTAGAAGAATATACCGATCTTTTGCTCTCGCCTTCTTAGAATGTAATGCATTCTCATATGCTGGTATATTCTAAAGACACCCTACCCTTTCTTCAGTTGTTTCTTGCCTCCTTGCAATCTCGTGCGTACCATGTTTTCAGATTTTGTCGCACACCTGTAACAGCTAAGCGTGCTGCAGCAAGGATACAAGCCGTGAACTTTTTATTTAGTTCATCGACACTAAGATTTTTCAGATACATTTTAACTGAACTGGCTTCTGCTGTAAAAAGTGCCCAGTGAGCTGAATGAAACGTCTAACGATGTTGTTTATTCGTGATGTCTGCGAGTCAGGATGATAAGCTTATAAAAAGTGGCAGGTGATCGCTTCCGTACCGCTTGTCTAAAACTTCCTATTTAAAACGGCTAAAAACAGGCGATGAACTAAGAGAGAAATCTAAAGAGCTCATCATCCCTTGAGGTTGGGGAGATGCACAGAATAAAATACTCTATAATTTGACCTCTGGTACCCGTTTTCTCACTTACCTAGAAAGGGGAATATTCGTTCAAATCGCCAACTACCACATATGGCTTGGGTAGTTGCTATAAAAGGTTCCCAAACTCATTGTGAGTTACTTTCAGACGCAGCTCGAGGTATACAGATCACACTAATGCTTTTGTATTTAAGCAGGGTGGCTGCTACAGCCTCTAATCTAGTTTGAAGTTTCACTTCACGAGCTGCGATACCGCTTCGCAAAATGCAGGCTACCCCTCCCAAGTGCCTGCTTGCATGCTCTCGATCACGGCGGGATACCTTATATTTTTTAGTGGACTTTTATGCTGGGCACCTAGATTAGTTTACGGTAGGCACAAAGCAAAAAGGTAGAATGAAGTTAAGATACACTTTTTATCACTGGACTTAATTAACAACCCCTGCAATTCGAATGTATTATGAATTCTAGCTTTTTATGTACGTGGGGTACAAAACTAGGTTTAGTTTAATCCCGCGGTTCGGGCCTTGTCTCTTTAGTGACGATCCAGGGAGTTCCGCCGTACCTGCGACGTCGACGGCACGGAGCTATCCTGGGTCGTGTCCATCACCTGCTCATAGGTGCTGGACGATTGTGCAGACAGCACGTGGATCTTTTTGTCAGACCTCGGCACGTGGGCAGAGGCCTTGAGGCGCGCCGACCAGAGGGGCAGCGTAGTCTGCTTTTGCGGTGGCGGAGAAGTGTCTGCTATTTGCACCGGGCCGAGGTTGGCTCCGCTACACCCATACAGCGTGTGGTCAGGGTAGGTGGCAGCTGCCGGCGTGATGCATGGCCCCGTCGCACCACATCCGAGAAGTTTATAGGTAGGGTGAGATAAATGTTGCTTGCCATTTGGGCACGTGTTCTTGCCTTTTTGAGGGAAATGTTTAATTTGTTTTGAATGTTATTATCCTTTTTCTGTCTTCCACGATGAGCCAGGCCTGGAGTAGGCAGGGTGCTTCCCTTCGCAGTTAGCGGAGCGGAATGCTGTTTTGCAGTTTCTAGAGGCATGTTCCTATGAATCGTATTTCGCGCAGGTTTGGTGGCCGCGGCAGCTCTGGGAACCATGGCGAAAATGCTGACAGGTGAAGCAACGTCTGGAGTTTGGCAGGTACGGACGCACTGCAATGGTATTTGTGCGCCCCGCTTCAGTATATTCGGGGAGTGTGCAACAAGTTGAAGTCAGTATAAGGTGGTTTGTTGAGATTTCTTTCCTATCCTTTCTTATTTTGATTCTTTTGACTTTGGTAACTTTTTATTCCTCCTGGGTGTGATCCAGATCAAGAGATTTCCGAGATCACACCGCAGACTGTGTTTCGCGACATGAGGGGCATAACAGGTCCACTGAATCTGCGTTACTTGAATTACATGATAAAATTGTTGCCAATATAGAAAACCAACAATACACAATAGGCTTATTTTTAGACTTTAATAAAGCATTTGATTCAATTAAACATGACATACTTTTTCCAAATTACCCTTTTATGGAATTAGAGGCATTGCTTTAGACTTATTGCGTAGCTATCTATCACACCGCTCCCAATTTGTGGAAATCAACAGCATAAAATCAGATTTAGCAGACATTAGGTACGGCGTTTCGCAGGGTTCTATCATAGGTCCAACGATTTTCCTGCTTTATATCAATGATATCGTGGCAATACCAGAAACACCCGATATTGTGTTATATGCCGATGATACAAACGTTTTTTTCTCCTCTGATAACATCTCTACTCTAATTCCTCTTATTAACAACTGGTTACATTCCCTTTCAGCATGGTTATCGGCTAATCAGTTGAGCCTAAATGTTAAAAAAACAAAGTATATTGTTTTTACTCCTATTAATAAGCCAGTTAATTTCGCATCTTCTTTAATATTTCAATCTCAACCACTTGAAAGGGTTTCCCAGTACAAGTTCTTGGGTGTATTCTTCCATGAAAATCTACGGTGGACGCATCACGTAAGTCACATTAAACGTAGCATAGCACAATTAATTGGTATGCTCAATAAGCATCGCACGCTGTTACCTTTAAAACTTAAACGTCAGTTATACTTTTCTACTATTCATTCTAGATTACACTATTGTCTACTTATCTGGGGCGTCACTTCTAGGGCTAACTTGGAAACTCTATTCCGAATGCAAAAAAAGTGTCTTCGTATCATTCATAACCTCTCGATGTACGAACATACCTCTGAGTACTTTCACCAGGACAATAATTTGAGTGTCACTAATCTATATAAACAAAAGCTATCCGAAAAAGCATTTTTAGAATTCATAAGTAATCGTGATAACTTTTTTTCTATATATACTAATACCACAACTAACTACACCTTAAGAGCTAAAAAGTTTATTAAGGTTAAAACTAGAACAAACTACGGCAATCAGCTTTTACAGTGGCAGATTCCTAATTTACTTAACAGTGAGCATGCTTTATTTGATATCATGCAAGATTCCTCAACCATTTCAATATTCAAAAAGAAATCAAAACTATATTTTTCCAACAATTGACTTTTGGCCTTTCTGTATCTTTATTTCTTCATTTGCATTATTTATACCTATTAAGTTGCATTGACTTATTGTATGTATAATTGTGTCTATTGTATATATAAGTATGTATATGTGTGTATTATGTGTATATATGTATACATTTTTTTGTGCACTGTTGTCTGCTGTGCTTTGGCGCCAGGGGACTAGTCAGGCGGGTATAGTCTCGCCTTTTGCTCCGGCGCCATGACAATCTTGTATTGTCAGAATTATAATAAACTTCAAACTTCAAACTTAAACTTCAAACGTTTTCAAATGAGAGAATTTTGGAAAGTTTATGTATTTGAACTTTGTCACGGATCTCTAGGAGCCAGTCACCGCTAGCCACTTTTGCCACCTTGTAACCGGAGTCGAAAGCATCTTTAAGACATTAAGCAACTATGAATTGGGATATTTTTCTTACTGGTTTTTCGGGTTCTTGATTTTGCAACCCGTGGTATTCAGGGAAGACTTCTGTTTTCTGGATGAACTGTGTGGCTGCATCTGTCCGCCCTCCCTAGAGAGGACGATCATTTAATGAAAGAAGGGGAGCCATAAAATATGTATGTTTCTCGGCTACGCCACTCACTATGGAGCCCAACGAGGGAATGGGAAATAAACTTGCAAGCAAGCCCTGCCCATGCCAGGTGTACATCACTACTATAACCCAACATGGCAAAAAGCGGGGTAGTTGGCCACAGAAGATTAACCCTAGCCACCAGGAAAAAAGAAAAAGCCAAGAAGAGGAGAGGAGACAAGAGACTTGTGAGAGAGAAGACAGAAATGTGAAAGATGGAGTGAAGGACAGGAAAACGAGACTGCCGATTTCAGCCCCTCGAGTGAGCCCGGAGGTGTCGTCTACGGGAAACGGGAGGAAAAGTGGCGTGTTGCCTCCCTTGAGGGGCCTTTAAAGGCCAACACAATCGGAATCAGCTCAACCACCAGGACCTCTTTTTCCCGGGACAAAGCGCCACCACGCACGCCCAAACGTGGGTGCTCGGGTACGTTGTGGCGCACTGCTCACCAACATCTCCCTGCGAGGAGGCCGCTGCGGATGCTCAGGAAACCATGCTGTCGCAAGACGGTATCACCAGCACGTTGCAGATGCCCCTGCGGGGAAGGCGGTGGCGATGCAATGACTTGTATCGTGGCAAACGTGCGTCTAGCAGCAGGAGCAGAGGCGAGAAGCGAGTAAGCAGTGACGAGGAAACCGGCGTCATCATCTGCAAGCGCGCCGAACCGGCATCTGCCAATAGGCGGCGGGCAGACGACGGAAAGTGAAGGAAAAGTTGATTTTAAGCCGGTAGAAATACCATGCGAAGGTTATGTGATTGGTGGCTAAAATCAAGACAAGAGTGAAATTTCTCGAGTCATGGCTAGGTGGCTTGAACCACCACCCGATTTAAAGGGTTCAGCTCAATCCATATCCATCCATCCATCCATCCATCCATCCATCCATCCATCCATCCATCCATCCATCCATCCATCCATCCATCCATCCGTCCGTCCGTCCGTCCGTCCGTCCGTCCGTCCATCCATCCATCCATCCATCCATCCATCCATCCATCCATCCATCCATCCATCCATCCATCCATCCATCCATCCATCCATCCATCCATCCATCCATGAGATTTAAAATCTAGTAAAGTCGGCAGAATTATCTAAGCCGATGTACTAATCATGAAAAATTAGCAAAATCATGTGAGCGCTCTATTTAACTCCTTGGTTTCATGACGGCAATAAAAAGAGAGGATTTCCAAATGGTCAATTTCTATTGCTATTCGCACTATTTTATGATAAGGAGCTTAAAAGCGGACGGCAGCCATCTATACTTCTATTCGGGATAATTTATGTTTACTTTGTATCTGCATTAGACGCTCATTAAAGGAAGGTACAGTGGCTTCTAAACGATTTGCTTCTGAATAAACGTATCTGCTCTGGAGCTTGCCGACACATCACTAGCAATTTCTGTACACAGCGACTAACACCTCAGATCAAGACTCCCACCCAGAATTCCTCGCCATCTATAAACCTTTCGCCTGAACCCAGCATTTACAAGCGGCTTGCGATACCGTTTCGTTCTAATGAACAGTCCGCTTTGTGACCACTGCGGCTCGAATGAACCTCTGGAACATATCCTGCTTGAGTGCCCTGCGTATGCTGACGAGCGTGCGTACTATCAACTTTGCATGGAGAAGCTCTCCCCAGTGCCTCGAACAATGGACAGTGTTTTAGGTTCCTTACCCTGCGCTAGGCAACATAGACATGCAATTAACTTTTTATTTGCGTAGTTAAAGGATATTCGACATCTTGAAAAGCTGGAATTTCACCTTGCATGTTATCGGCATACCTTCTTCACGCAGAGAACTCTGTTAGCCCATTTGTCGGACTATGCACTTTATAACTTCATATGCAACATCATTGCTCGACTAAGGCACCTTGCTGCATTTTACCTTCTCACCCTTGAATTTGTTTGATTTTACTTTTTCCCCACCCGTGTACTGTGCGATGTCAGTGCACGATAAAGAAACCCCGGTGGTCGAAATTTCCGGAGCCCTTCACTACGGCGTCTCTCATAGCCTGAGTCGCTTTGGGACGTTAAAACCCCATAAACCATAAACTTTTTCCGCACGCTCTCCTTCGCCTTTATCTCCCAATTCACTTCCCCACGCATAGTAGCACGCAAGCGATTTATAAACGGTGGATAAATTCTCTGTTTCTTCATTGAAGAGCTTTTCTCTCTCTCTCTCTCTCTGGAGAGAGGGGCGCCAGGAAAAGAGGCTTTAGTTGGCATGGCTTTACCAACACGCGGCTTGAAAAATGAGCACTGGAGACAGACGGCCCCCGTAAAGCGCACCCCGCGTTCACCACGTCATAGTACGGTTTCACAGCAATGGCGCTGCCAGCAGGTGCGCAAGCGCTCGCAGCCCGCCCGTCTCTGCGAATTGAGTGGTCGCAGAGCGTCCTGAAGAGAAGCGCAACTAGCAGAGCCGCGGCGCACAGTTCGTTATGTCTACTGAGCGGCGAAATTTTAGTTCTATTACTGCGCGACTTTCCTATACTTTTACACAGGATTTTCTTTGGGGTAGTCTATGTGTTCGATGTAGCAAGGAATTTGAAATATCTGGATTTCATATAGCCAGGCTCGACCGTTTTATATATATATATATATATATATATATATATATATATATATATATATATATATATATATATATATATATATATATATATATATATAATTGGTTATTGGGGGGGAAAGGAAATGGCGCAGTATCTGTCTCGTATATCGGCGGACATCTGAACCGCGCCGTAAAGGAAGGAATAAAGGAGGGAGTGAAAGAAGAAAGGAAGAAAGAGGTGCCGTAGTGGAGGGCTCCGGAATAACTTCGACCACCTCGGAATCTTTAACGTGCACTGACATTGCACAGCACACGGGCGCCTTAGCGTGAAGAATAATAATCGCAAATCTTTCCATTTTGTATCCTTCATTCAGTCTCGCGGTACGCCACAAAAAAAAAAAAAACTTTGTTCCTCTATTTTCTGTCTCCACCCGTTATGATCGCGACACTATCGTACTTCTTCTCATTTGTTGCCTGCTATTTTATTTTTCAAAGAAAACTCGGATAGTAGTGAGCTGCGTACATTCAGTGGTGAAATTTATTCTGGCCCTTGCAAGCTGCGTGGAGCTGCGGCAACGCTCTTGTGTCGGGCTCACGAAGTGAAAGTGCAGAGCACCCGTGTCCCTGCTACACGCATAGCTGCGTCCGCCTTGGCAGGAAGAAACACTGTACACGTGGAAAAGGGGAAGGTGACAGAATCGACAGTGGAGCGTCGCCAGGAATTGCGTATATGGAGCAATCGCGCCCAGCGATCTCGCTGCCTATTTTTTTCCTATTTGCTGCGCTCAATAACGAAGGAAAGCAACGATAGTACAACTATAGTCACTACGACGCCCTAATTTGTTTGGTTCCCAGGAACCGCAGTTTGTGACACGCAGCCGTAAAACAGGAGCAAGTGGTGCAGGTGCAGTTCCGGTACGAGGAGCAGAGTCGCTCGCGGTGAGGGTGAACGGAGGAAGAGAAATCCGAACGGCGGGACAGACAGCGGCAAGAGGCGTTCCCCCCGTCCTCTATTTATGCTCGCAGCGTTCCTCGGCCAGGGCGCTGCCCCGACCTGAACGCCTCATTGTGCGCGGATGAAAAACGAGTTGCATTTCTGGCCCGCGCATCCGCGAACAAGATTTCAGGGGCAGAGAAAGAAATGCAAAGCATTCGGGAGCAGAAAAAGAATGAAAAAAAAACGAGAATGTACGCATGTAATTGCAACCGCGACTGCGGCGACTGCGGCACCGTCGTGGCGTAAATCATCAGCGCGGCAAAGGTGCGACCGCGCGTCGGACCTCATGCTGGGTTTGAGAAGAACTTGGCCCAAGCTGCGTACGTACGTGTGCAGCCGCCGGCCATAAATCTGCCTCCCTTCCACCCCTCATCCTCCTCCTGGGCTCCGTTCAAGTCCCACGACAACCGCAGAGCCTCTATAGCGCCTGACACGGCTGCTGGCGCACTGAAAGTCGCACGCTTGATGGGAAGCGGCTTGAAGGCGACGTTCCTCTGCACCCTCAGATTTCGGTGGACGTTTGAGAATGCCCGTGGTGAGCTCCAGCGAAAAGGCCTGTCCTCCAACTTATCTTTGAGAAACTGATTCCTGGACGGTGGCATCGGGACTCTACGCCTTATTATTAGTATTATTGCCGTAGGGCGATTTTGACTGTGTTGCACCGCGGCCTAATGCAGTCCCATGCTTAGTCAACGTAACTGATGTGTAGGAACGATTACATCTGCAAAGCAGCGTCTGGAGACAAATCTCACAGGGATCTCTACACTTTGATAGCCTGCACGAGCTAAAGCGCGCCAAATTGCTACTAGCAAACAAAGTCGCTGCACGTCCAATGAAGAAGCGGGTGCAAGCATCCATCACCATCCAACTTGAAAGCATTCATCACGTCCCCGCCCACATATCCATATACAAATGCTCGTGTTGTCACTGCGAGCACCATTCGACCTTGCTAGTCGGACACCGCCTGCAACACGCCCTCAGACGGCACACTCTTCATTAGCCCGATCAGGTGGTGTTTTCATTTTGTCCTTATAAGCACGGGTACTCCGCTACAAATAATCATTGGCAAGCGAAACGTAAATGAGCCTTCAGGGGGCAATAAACTATACGTTTGCTCTCTTTGTCGTTTTGTCGAGTCCATTGTGCTTTCGGTGACGATTTGAATCATTTTGTTTTAGTGGCCCACGTCTTTGCGCCGAGCATGAGGCACTCCTGTGTGAACCTGAGGAGAATTAGCGTTTTGTTGGACGACTCCCACGTCGTGTACCCTGAGGACTAACGAAATAAATGTGACAAAAACACAAAAACACAGTATTCAGAGGACACTGGCCTTATGGAACAGCGGTAGGGACCCATTCTTTCAATTAAGTGGCTTAGGCAGAGAAGTTGCCTACAGAGCACTGTAAAGCTAACCCAGCCCGTGAGTAAACATGACCACGAAATCGCGCTTTCTCCTATTCTTGCGCTGTCCAGCGGAACATTCTCGACAGGACACAGAATCGAACGCTGGCAGGGCGCAGGCTTTCATTCGGCTTACGTGGGTGAACTGCCTGCGGTTCACACTCTGTGGTTCCTCGAAATTCAATTCACTTTCTTATATCTTGCGGATTCTGCAATTCTAAAACCGCTTCCAAGTTCACCATCAAGTATGGCCCCCGTAAAAAGAAACTACCAGCTTTAGAAAGTAACATGTGGAAGCGTGGAAAAGAGACGAAGCGGTGACGTCCTGCCAGATAGACGTGTTTGCAAGAAAGGCTGATAACAGAGAGTAAGGTGGAAAATAAACATTTCGAAAGTTTCTTGTCGTACAGGTGGCGCCACTGGAAATCTAATGTGTCGGTACGAGAGATGATCCAAGACAGATGTAGAGTAATAGCACTACTCCCATAGGAGCCCATACGATCAAAGCATGACGGCTTATGGTGCGCAGCCAGCCCCCTCTTCGAAGTGTGCGGAAAAGGAACTAATGAAGTCATAAATAAAAAAAGAAAACCATGACGTCATAGCCGCCTGATTTTTGGCGGGAGAAATAAATCAATGACTGTCTCGACGTTCAGCGCGACTCTCGAGACAAAGACGAAGAAAGAAGACACGACGAACGCAGAATATAGACGCTATTTTTAATAGTGCACGATCGTTGTGACTTCCTTGCTGTTTTCCTCGTGTGTCGCACTGAGGTACAAGGTGTTAACGTACCAACAGGCTCAACTGTTCGTCTTTATGTACGAGAGGTACAGTTGGAGGAATAGTCACAACTCCTCGTTTGAGGGCCGTTCTTGAACACCAGAGTTCGCGAGCAATGGGTCGTGACAGCATTGTGCTGATTGAGTTTAGCTCGCATAACAAGAGGTACCAGTGGAAGTTTTTCACCAAACTCTGTTTAATAGTTAATAGTGACACAACAAGAGGATGCTGCTCTAACCCACGATACAAGTTTACACCTTGCATTGAGCAGAGAACGAGCTAGTTGCCTCCTGTGCATAAATGGCTTCCTCGGTGAAATTAAGGCTTCTTTTTTTGAACACATGGAGGATAGGCGTTTTTGGCCGGTGTAGCCACTCGGTGGAAACGGCACACCATAGTATCAAAGCGCCTGCAAAACCGTGCCGTTGCAGTGCGATGCCTCCACAGCAGTTCTCACTACCACACTTTCCTAGGGAGCACCAGTTCTTCGCGTAATGTGCGCCTCTTCGTTTCGAACCATACCGTCTTTATGAAGGCAACGGGTTCAAAACTGTACAACTAGAAGCGTGACTGGTATGAAAAAAAAAACAATACACATAGGCAGCCAACGAGAACGTACACGAAGACTTTTAAAAAGTAACCAAGCGCTTGAAACCAAAGCTGTTAAAAGGCGAGCAGCCGCACGCAAAGAAGTTACGACATCACGACACACGCCGGCCAAGGCCAGCAGTAGCCGAGAGCTAGCGGCAAGCAATCAACGTTGCGACCAAGCCCCAGAATAGTCAAGGTGGATTGCATAATTTCCTTACAGATCGTTCCCAGCTTGTTTCAGTTTCAAACATTTGCAGCTCACGTGTTTTCCTCTAGGCTGGTGTGCCACAAGGTTCCATATTGTCTCTATTGCTTTTTAATGTGCACGTTAAGGACATGTGTGATGTGCTACGTATACTTGCAAACTATTTCAATACGCGGAAGATACAGCACTTGTAGCTACTTACGTCAATTTTTCGAATTCAATTTCAATGCTTCAGAATGACGTCAGGAAATAATCGACTGGTTTGATAATAACTTCATTGATATTAATCAATCTAAATCAAGGTTAGTTTTCTTCCACAGCCCACTGCAGAGTGTCTCACTTCATTTAATTTGCACACGTCTCGATGTATTAAGTGGTGTTGCCCTCCAGTAAATTTTTCGGATTCGGTAAATTGTTTGGGCATATGGTTTGATTCTGGTATCCTTTTTTTCTGTTCACATATCCTACTATGTGCAAAACATCCTGAAATGGTCTGTTTGCTGCATCCTATTACAATGTTTTTGCCTTTTTGGTCGGAAACTGTTGGCTCGTTCATTAAAACGGGTACTAAGTATCT
>JARKHS020019009.1:0-44215 GCA_030143305.2 Amblyomma americanum
GACGTTAAATAGTTCTCAATTAAGGTCAACGACGCGCCACGGAATCCGTAAAATGGAAGCTTTCTTATTAGAACATTGTGCTGAACGCAGTCAAATGCCTTTCTGAAGTCGAGGAAAATTCCCAGGGTGTGTGCCTTTTCTTCAATGTTGTTTAGAATTTTTTCCTTTATCCCAAGGAGTGCGGTTTCGGCTGATCTATCTTTCCTAAAGCCAAATTGCTCATCGGCTATAATATTTTGCGCGGTGAGAAATCGGACGAATCTTTTGTTTATAACCTGTTCGGCTACCTTTGCAAATACTGGTAGTACTGATATGGGCCTATAATTTGTTAGTTCGTTCGCGGGGCCACCCTTGTGCACAACAGTCACTTTGGCCAGTTTCATTTTCTGCGGAAAAACGCCCGTAGATAAAATAATGTTGCAAATGTGAGAGAGTGGGCAACTGATTATTTCACCTACAGCCTAAATCCGAAGACTGTGATGCTGCACCACGCTGCGCAAATTGCGAAGGCGATCATGCCTCTTAATCAAGGTCGTGTCCTGCATGGAAAAAAGAAAAACATTATTGCCATCAAGACCAAAACGATTGTAATATTTAAAGAGGCAAGAAATCGTTACGCAATGACTCAGAGCACATTTTCTTTCACCGCACATACAAACTTCGCCGATGTGGTGCGTGGGGGCGCCGCACCACACCGGCCTTCGGCACCTGCCCAGCTCACACCTAGTGAAGCTGATTCAGGGCCATCCGCGCCCCAGGCAGACGCAGCGAGAGCTGCTATGGCACCCCTAAAAACGGGCCCGCTGGCCTCCAAGTCGGCAGCCTGGAAGGCTTCCCCCGTTTGGGAGAACTCCACAACACCGCTGCCCGCGGTTCCCCGCGGAACTCCGGCGCCTCTACAGAGGCGGTGTATACAAGTCAGAGCTCGCCTCTGCCGCAACGGCGGCGCAGCTGTCTTGACCGAAAAAAACAAAAAAATCCCGATAACAGGCCCTCAACAAGGAGGAACCTGAGGCCCTGAATACATCCCTCTAAAAATTTATTATGGCGTTTTTTATCCACTGGAACTGCCGTGGAAGTTTAGGATGCAACAGATATCTTACATTCTCAGTCTCCTGTAGCACTGTGCCTTCAGGAGACCAATATGGGAATGAATTTAACCAAAAATATTTTTAAAAAGTGTAAAGTCTTTCGCCGTGACAGTGAGGAAGCGAATAGGCTCTCTGGAGGCGATTCTATTGTACGTAAGAGCGGTGCTTCAACCCATGAACTAAAGCTCCAGACGAATTATGAAGCCGTTGCAGTCACCGTCCTTAGCTTTATAACAATTACCGTATGTTCATTATATCTTCAACCAAACCTCTCAGTAACACAGCATGACATAGAAACACTTTTTAGTCAGCTACCTGAGCCATATCTGGTAGTTGCGGATTTTAATGCGCACTCCCCGTTTTGGGGAAGTGAACAGACACTAGGGGCCGAATAATAGAAGAGTTTATTCTGTGCAATAGAGTTTGCCTACTCAATACAGGCAAACCCACATATTGCTCTCCAGCCTCAGGAAAAGTGAGTGTCATAGACGTGTCTTTTAGCCCATCTGTTTTTGTGGATTTTAAGTTGGATGTTATTGATAACCCGTACGGATGCGATCACCTTCCTGTGGTGATTAACTTTTCATCTCTTGACACAATTACTTTCTTAACAGCTCCGGATGCAAAAACAAGTATACAAGACTAGGCAAACATTTAGGTGAACATTTCTAAAACATTTCTAGTTCTTCACACTACACCGAATCATTTTTAATGTGTAAACATGCAGTGGAGGAACATAAACGTCATACAACTGGTTGCACAAACGAACTGCACTATTGTTTGATAACAATCCAATAAATAAACAGAGTTTGGCAGGCATCCGTCTGATTCGATGCCTTCCCGCAAAGGCTGTCCAGCGTCCAGGACAAGGAGAACCACATATGCGTTGGCAGGAAGTAACGTAGTCCTCAGCACGTCTGGCCGCGGAACGGAATTATGGTGGCTCGAATTCCAGCGTGCACAAAGATTTTTTCTTATCGAGTTGTTGAAGAGCGTGATATCGGACGGACAGGCTCGTGGCCGCGAGTATGAGCCATTAAAGGCTTTCGCCTTAATACCGGACCTCAACCTGTGCCTTCGCCAGTGCGAATGTCCGGACACCGTAGAGTATCAGTTACGGGTCCAATTGGACTTATTTTTAGAAATGTGGCGGAGAGTTTGAAGGATGCTTCACTCCCGCCACCGGATGGCCCAGTATTACACTACCTCCGGGATCGACCTTGTCTTTAGCGCGTCTTTACTATCCTGTCTTTCTATCCCATCTTTCAACTCTCCTACTATCTGCACGTGGTAGCGATAGTGGCTCGGCTAGAGCCAGTGAGCAGGCCTGTGCACTTTCCTCTTCTTTCTCCCTGGCAACAACAGACAGACAGACAGACAGACAGACAGACAGACAGACAGACAGACAGACAGACAGACAGACAGACAGACAGACAGACAGACAGACAGACAGACAGACAGACAGACAGACAGACAGACAGACAGACAGACGGACGGACGGACGGACAGAGACAGACAGACTTCAAGGCGGTAGGCGCCCGCTTACCGTGAGGTATAGAAAAGCAGACTAATCACGTGGTAATACATCGCATGAGCGATAGATTGTGCTGCCAAACAGCTAACGCTTATTACTTAAACGTGTTCCAGACGGTGACGGCATACCTTTTTCCTCGGACGCCGTCGTATATTGTATGAAAATAACTGAAATTGAAACTCAACCGATGGAGGCGAATGCAAGAGACTGCACTGAGCGCCGTGAATGCACGCTAAAGAACCCTGGTGGTAATGTTCCCCGCTTTGGTGCGTTAAATCTGATAATCTAAACAAAAGCAAACAAATAACACTTCAAAAATCTAGCGAGCACTTGAAATTCTCATCAGTGTTTATGTCCCACACTTCTTACTCTTTTCCTTCTTTTTTTGCCTTCTCATTTCATCTTCCGATATGCGAAAAATTAGCACATGGCTTCTTTTCTTCCATACAGCGATCCTTCTCGTACTGCAAACGGAGCCAGCGCATATAACTACATGATTTTCATGTTCTTATAAAGAACCCTTGGAAGGACTCTAATTGCTTTGTAACAGAGTGCTACTATTGTGTAGCGGTGACGGTGATATTTTTTTTCCTGAGCAACAAGAAGTAATCCACTCTACTGATTCCATAAGATTCTTAAACGAAGAATGCAAAGAAAACAGTTGAAGTAAGGTATTTGTATTTTATTCTGTATCTGTAGTAATGTATATTACCCCCTACCACTATCCTTTCTCACTCTCTCTCTCCCTTTTGTTTTTCCTCTCCCAATACTCTATCTGTCCTTTTATTCCCGCTAGCAGGAGCTCAGGTGCTTCTGGCTTCGATGGCAGATGTCGCGGCTAGTAACATCTTTTTCTTCCATTGTTATTTTTTAAATAAATGGCCACTAATAAAACAATGTGGCTCTACTAAACTCGAAGTTGCAGATCAATCCTGATCCCGCCGCGGTGGCTCAGTGGTTAGTTCTCTCGGATATTGATCCGGAGATCCCGGGTCCGAACTCTACTGCGGCAGCAGCGTTTCGATGGAGGCGAAACGCTAAGGAGCCCGTGTGCTGTGCTATGTCAGTGCACTTTAAAGATCCCCAGGTGGTCGAAAGTATTCCGGAGCCCTCCACTGCGGCACCACTTTCTTCAGGTGTCCAACGATATATGAGACAGAGACAGCGCTATTTCCTTTCCCCAAAAACCATCAGCATTAAAAAAAATTCAATCAACCCTGCTTTGGCTGCAAGAAGATTACCCGCCGCGGTGGCTCAGTGGTTATGACCCTTGGCTATTGATCCTGAGGCAACCAACGAATGAACGCCGTGAGCGGACGCACTTCACCTCGGCTCCGTGGATTTTTACTCGGGACGGCGAATTTTCGACCTGAAATGAACTGATACTACCCACAATCGGTCAGTGAAGGTGTTCGGCACCCGGTCCCACCATTTGCTGAGCAATTCCGACCACGTTTGCCCGAAAAAGACTCTAACGCTTCGAGCCAGGCGCGGAACGCTAGGCCTCGCGTTTTGCCTAGCACAACAAGGGCGGTCCTCCAGCCCACGCCTCGCCCCGCGCCACGCTGCGCGGCGCTGAAAATGAGCTCGGAGGCGTCCCTGCTACCCACAACAAATGAAGGCTTGGATTCCGACATGGACTTAACCGACTCTCAAGACCGAACGGAAAACGGTCCGACGACCAGTTCGTCCCCGGCCTCGCCACCGCCTACTACCCCTCTGCCCAACGGCTGGAAGATAGCCTTGAGCAGACATCAAGAAAGGAAGCTTCGCAAAGCAGCCCGGACTGAAACCAACAGCCAAGTGCAGGGCAGCACCGACTCCCAGGACCCCCCCCCCCCCCACCAAATCACAAACACCCTACGCCAAAGAAACGCGGCCTTCGAGTCCGCCTCCCGCCTCTACCGCAAACGGACATTAAAATCGTGATTCGACCTCGCCGAGGACTTGCTTTAAAGAACTTCTCAAATCTCGATCTTGCCCAAGCAGTAAGCAACGCCTGTCCAGAACCGCAGCAGGTGGGAGGAAGGTACCTCCTCCGCCCCCGCTACGGATCAAATATCCTCGTAGCGAGCACTCCGCACACAGAAGATGCCAACGAACTTCGACAAATCAAGGCACTGTCCCTTGTAGACCTCACTCATGACGTGAACGCCTACATACCTTTCACAGAGCACGACAGACGGGGCGTAATCCACGGAATTCCGGACCACGTGACACAGGAAGCTCTTCAGACGGGCCTATACATCCGCTCACGCGGGACCACCGTACTTGAAGTGCGACGCATGGGCAAAACATCGTCGATGCTCATCACTTTCAACGGCCCGACCACCCCTAAAGTTGTGTACTTCAAGAGCGCGGAGTTTCGTTGCCATCTGTACCGCCCAGCACGACAATTTTGCTATGTGTGCATGCAGCCGGGTCATCGCTCCGATGTGTGCCTCACACCAGACCTGGCGGCCTGCAGGAAATGTGGGGCCCAAAATCCTCCTGACGGACACCAGTGCCTGCCGAAGTGTGCTCTGTGCGGAGGAACACACGAAACCGGCAGCAAGGAGGGCCCCAATCAGTTCAAACCACTCAAGCAAAAGCCACCATCCATCCAATCTTCCTCCCCACCCATCAAGGAACAACACCGATCCAGGAAAGACGACCAAGCCCGAACTCGGACGCCGCGCTGGTTCAGCACGGACGACGAGTCATCCATTCAAAGCCGCAGCAGTAGGAGCAGATCGAGATCCGTCTCCACCAACCGGTCAACCCCTCCTCCCCCTGCACCCAAGCAAAAAAAGGAAATTAGCCGGCCACACCAGGGGCAAGCCAAGGCCGCGGACAAAAAGGTGAGCTGGGCAGAGCTCGTTAAGAACTCTCCCACTGTTCCTTCAAACACACCCACTCCACCCAAATGCTCAGACTGCGCAAAAATGGCACACACTATCGACAAGCTACGATCCCAGGTAGCGGAGCTAGCCCGCAAGTGCACTCCTCTCACCACCCCCCACGTTCAACCTACCCCAACGCCTTCGCCCCGGAACGTTAAGACTTCCCCCAAACCACTGCTACCACCAGTGGCGACACCAACTCCCACACCTCACCAACCGACAACCACCCCCCCCCCTCCCCCACAGATATGAAGAAATAGAGGGACGTCTCTTGAATAAGATAATGAACAACATAAACCCCCTTCTCACAACATTCACCTCCCAGCTCTCAGCCCAAATCGCACAAATAGGCGCGCGCCTGGACGCACATGACGCCCAAATTTTTACCCTACAAGCACTGATAAACACCAAAGCCCCTAGCAGAAAACGTGTTACCAGCTCTGACAACCCTCGAGCAAAAACCTTACGGTCCGCGAACGCGGCGGTCGCTATGAGTAGCGACAACGAATCTGTCAGGAGCTTTACCAGCCACCAGGATGGCTCCGCTCTCTAAATCAGGCACTCCTGACCGCCTAGAGATCTGGCAATGGAATTGCCGAAGTATCAGGAGAAAACAAAGCCTCTTGAAACAATACATCACTGTCACCCCCATTCGACCCGATATAATCTGCCTGCAAGAGGTAGGAGCCGACCCGGCGCCGACTCTCCCAGGATATTACACAGTCCACAACGCGAGCTCGCCAAAAGTTGCCACCCTTGTTTCTAAAGACATCACGGTGGTCGAACACTCCTTGAGAGAAGAGGAGATCAACTACAACATAATCGAGGTCATTCCCAACAAGAGGGGCCGCAAGAGCACCTTCGTACTGAACGTGTATCACCCCCCACGAGCAACCAAGGCCGATTTCTCTGACATCCTTCAAGAGGCAGATCAGCTAGCTGTTTCGCATCAGCTTATCGCACTCGGTGACTTTACCGCCCCCCCCCCCCCCCACTGGGAATGGGGCTACAAAACGAACTCGCCTCGTGACCTGAGCGTGGTACGAGCTCGGGATGCCCTGGGCCTGGAAATACTTACTGATCCTTTATACCCATCTCGCGAAGGAAACAGCGTCACGCGCGATTCATGCCCTGACCTTACAATCGTCAAGAACATCCATAACGCTACGTGGACAAATCTCGGAGAGAGCTTAGGTAGCGACCACTACATCGTAAGCACGTCTATCACCTCCGCAAACATTCGTCGCACCCTGCGAACAGCCAAAATCACGGACTGGACTAAATACCGTGCACAGCCCGTTCCGGAAGACCGCAATCAATCAGTGAATGAAGTTAACAGATTCGGAAAGCCCACAAGGAGGCCACCACCGAAGCACAATGCACACCCGATAATCCAGCGGTCGATCGTCACCTCCTGAAGTTGTGGCAGACCCGACGGACTCTGGTTCGCAGATAGAAACGCCAACGCCTAAATCGTCCCTTGCGACTCCGCATATCACAGATCACGGCAGAAGCACAAGAATATGCACAACACCTCCCTCAACAGAATTGGCAGGAATTTTGCGAGTCACTACGCGGCACGCTGGGGACCTCCCGCACCTGGGTGATCCTCCGCAGCCTCGTCGATCCGTAAACATTGCGGTCTGCCACTAACCGTACACTCAAAAAAATCGCCCATCTGTACCCCGGAGACAACGCGGCCCTCCTCACCGCCCTCAAATCCAAATACATCGGCGCCCCCATCCTCCCAGCACAATCTCGTACACGGAAGGCACAAATGAGAGGCTGGACGCCCCCATCATCACTGCCGAGGGTTACGCCGCGGCTCGATCTGCCACACGCAACACGGCAGCTGGCGCGGACAAGATCACAAATGGGATGATTCGAAACCTGGGCAAGTCACAGATCGAGGTCCTCCCTACTTACATAAATGACACCCTATGGGAGGCGGGAGAACTCCCTGCAGAGTGGAAACACTCCAAAAATCGTGACTATCCCAAAACCAGGCAAACCACCAAGCCTGGAAGCATTACGACCCGTCTCCCTCACCTCTTGCCTGGGCATACTATACGAGCGCGTTATCCAGACCCGCCTCCAAAACTACATAGAGGACAACAACCTCTTTCCACCCACTATGATCGGCTTCAGAAAAGGTCTTTCTACGCAAGACGCTTTCCTCCTTCTCAAGGAAGAAGTACTCAGTAACATCCCTAGAGGCGGCGAGCCCCTAATTATGGCACTTGATCTGAAAGGCGCTTTTGACAACGTTTCTCACGACGCCATCTTGAAAGAGCTCAACGCCCTCGATTGCGGACCCAAGACCTTCAACTACATCAAAAACTTTCTCAGCAACCGCACGGCCACGATTGGCATGGGAGATGTCCGCTCCGGCACAGAGCAGACACCCAACAAAGGCACTCCCCAAGGCTCTATCATCTCTCCTCTCCTCTTCAATATAGCTATGATCGGCATGGCAAAAGCACTCGAGGCTATTGAAGGCATCGGCTTTACTATCTACGCTGATGATATTACCATCTGGTCCACCTGGGGTTCCCTTGCCGACAAAGAAAGCACCCTACAAGAGGCAGTCAATTGTGTAGGAAGACAAGCAGCAAATTGCGGCCTCCGCTGCGCACCCGACAAATCCGAAATTATCCGCATTCAGGGCTATGCCCACAAATCTCCCTGCGACATCGACGTTTACCTCGAAGGCACGAGAAAAAGGAAGTCCCTCTTATCCGCATCATGGGCCTTTGGCTTCAGAGCGACAGGAAAGCCAACCACACGTTACAGCGTCTCCGGACAACTGCCCTCCAGATCTCCCGCATGATTCGGCGCATCACTCGCAACCGAAAAGGCATGAGAGAGTAGGATACAATTCGACTGATACAGGCTCTAGTTATGAGCCGCCTGTCATATGGTCTCCCATTCCTACCACTTCTGGGGAATGAGCGAGACAAAGCAGATGCCATCATCCGTACCGCCTACAAACATGCGTTAGGCCTCCCGATGTACAGGGCCAACTGCCACCTTGAGGACCTGGGACTGACAAACACAATAGAAGAAATTCGAGAAGCCGTCCTGGCATCGCAAAAGGAACGCCTCCTCACCACCAAAGCTGGACGCGAAATCTTGGAAAAAGTGGGTTCCCCGGCTGACATACGCGCCGTCCAGGACAACCGAGACCTACCCTCAACTCTGCGAACTCGCGTGTATGTAGCTCCACTCCCGAAGAACATGCACTCGGACTCACAAAAGGGACGACGAAAGGCGCGAGTGGACTATCTGCGCCGCACACATCGACAGGCACAAAATGCTGTATACGTGGACGCAGCCACTTACCCCCATTCAAGAAACGCGGTGTCGGTCGTCTTGAACACCAATTTCAAGGAAATCGCCAGCGCCTCCCTAAGAAACTGCTCTCCCACAGTAGCAGAAACTGCTGCAATTGCCCTCACAATCCAGCACGGCGATGCTACGGGAAATGAGTTAAAAATTATTACCGACTCCCAGTCCGCGTGTCGCCTCTTTCTCTCTGGCAGACTTCCACACTCCGTCGCTCCCATTCTGACTACCCCACAAGTTCAAAATTCCACATGCAAGCACCAAATCACTTGGACTCCTGGGCACGAGGGGCTCGAGGGAAACGAGGCTGCGGACAGTCTAGCTCGAGGATATACTAACCGAGCGACTAACCTCCCCGACCTCACCCCTCTCCCCTCTACGTACGGCGAGCGCCTCCTCCTTCTCCGAACACAAAGGCAAGTCTATCCCCCACCACACCGGAAGCTAACGGCGGCAGACGCAAGGGAATGGCGACAACTACAGACGAACACCCTTCCTAACCTACACAAGTACCACATCATCTTCCCCGACAGATATGACAGCAACTGCCCCTGGTGTGGCGGAATTCCAACAACATATCATGTAACATGGGGCTGCTCCGGTCCCAAGCCCCCGAACAAGACAAACATCACTCCGAGGAACAGTGGGAGTCTGCCCTGCTCAGCTCTGACTTGGCGACGCAGCGAAAGCTGATATCCCAAGCAAGAGCAACTGCGGTGGACATTGGGGTCCTGAAATAAGGACTCCACCCAAAATCTGTATTTTCGCCTCTCTATCCTACCTTTTTGGAATAAATGTTTTCTACTAACACTATTACTGATCCGGAGTTCCCGGGTTCGAACCCGACTGCGGCGGCTGCGTTTTTATGGGGGCAAAACGCTAAGGCACCCATGTGCTGGGCAATGTCAGTGCATGTAAAAGATCCCCAGGTGGTCGAAATTATTCCGGAGCCCTCCACTGCGGCACCTCTTCCTTCCTTTCTTCTTTCAATCCCACCTTTATTCCTTCCCTTACAGCGCGGTTCAGGTGTCCAACGATATGTGAGACAGATACTGCGCCATTTCCTTTCCCAAAAACCAATTATTAATAGTGCAAGAAGATTGAAAATTTAAAATTGGGTTGTGGGGAAAGGAAGTGGCGCAGTATATGCCTCACATATCGGAAGGAAGGGGTGACGTAGGGAGTGAAAGAAGAAAGGAAGATAGAGATGCCGTAGTGGAGGGGTCAGGAATAATTTCGACCGCCTGGAGATCTTTACCGTGCTCTGACATCACGCAGCACACGAGCGCCTTTTGTGTTTAGCCTCCATCAAAACGTGGCCACCGTGGTCAGGTTAGAACCCGGGTACTCCGGATCAGGAGCCGGGCGATTTAACCACTGAGCCATCGCGGCGGGGTACGTGAATGTGCAAATTTGTGTTTTCATGCAGCCCCTACACCAGTATGTGTTATTCGAGATGCGTCGGTATGTGTTCAAGACATGAATTTCATATCAGTCTAATTACCGCGATGCCAGTGCCAGCTCCCTCCTGTATCCCTTCCCTTACAACGTGGTTTGGGTGTCCACCGAGAAAAGTGAGACAGTTACTACTCGTCATTTCATTTCCTGAAAATAAATTTTCGTTTTCCTTTTTCAGTGCGAGCCATTGCGTGCGTTTGGACATCACCCGATGAATCGACATATTGAACAACTTTAATTTCCACCAGAAAAGACGTTTCTCCCCGCCCCCGGTACGCAGGTGTGGGAGACGGGGAGTTGTACGTCCGCGGTTAGATGTTGGCTGGCAGTCCTTGACTGGTAGCGGCCTCTTCTGACAGATGAATGGTGTTGCCCTGGAGCTGAGGGTCCGGGCTTCTTAGCAGGGTCTCCCAGGCTTCTCTACTGTCAATATTTTTACCCGCCCCGGGCAAAAACTTTCTCTCCTTACCTCTCCAAGGAAAGCAAGTTAAGGCATTGCGAATGTTGAAGCTGAGGCTGACAAAACTTTATTGTTGATAAGCGTAGGGAATTCAGGCAAGTTAGCGAGTGTGCAGCAGGCCGTGTAGACCTGACTAGCCGACTGAAAAGCTGAGTAGGCAAAGGTGAGCCCTCGGCTTCGGTGGCGACGGCGGCTGAGTGACATCATAGCTGTCACGAGGTTTCTTCTTGGCTCAAGGTAAAACTCGCGCACGCGGCGAAGAAGCTATGTAGGGGAGTACTAACAGCTTTCGCTTTTAAAGCACCGCCGCCATAAAAAAATCAGGTAGATTCAAGGTCGGATGTCGCACGTCATTTGGAGTGTCTCGGCAGCCATAGGACCTCTGTCGTCTCATCCATGCCTTTGTCATCTCCCGTGTGCTCAACGCTAACCCATACCCCCAACTCTCCAAACACGATATAAACGCCTTGGATGTTTTTATCTTGAATGCATATAAGGTCGCACTGGAGCTTCCCTCAACACAACCACAGGCAGATTACTAGGCGTAAGCCTCACAACACGACCAAGGAACTCGTGAATGCCCTCCTACAGGCCAAATACATCACAGTCGCAAAAGTATTCCACAGACCGGTATATCCCGGACTCCTTCGGAATCAGAATTAGCCTACAACCGAACTATCCTCCCCTTGCAAAGACCCCTTCAGCGATCTCTGCTCATAAAGGCGCTGTCGAGAATTATGCACCCGTCCCAACATGAGCCGTGCCGGAGAGCCCGTGCGCAGGCACTGCATCGAGAGCACATCTCCTAGCCGGACGCCGTATCGGTGGACGCTGCCTGCACGGATGATGGAGCGGCCGCATCCATGGTGGTCTCCTCTTCATGCGCCCTCCTCACACTACCTCTCCTACCAGGCACCTCCCTAGAGGCTGCAGAGGAAGCCGCCGGCACAAGGCTCTAGGCTACTGACCTAAAACACGCGGTTTCGATCCCGGCGGCGGCGGTCAAATTTCGATGCAGCACGTTTAAGATCCGCAGCTGGCCGAAATTATGCCGGATGGCCAGAGACAGAGGTGCCTTGGACTAGGGGCGCCAACCACGATCAGCCTGGAAGACATCTGCAATCTTCGGGAAAGCAGCAAGACTCCTTTATTAGAGCAATATAGTTTATTCATTCACTCACTCACTCACTCACTCCGAAGCCCTTTACTACGGCACCTCTTTCTTCCTTACTGCTTTCACTCCCTCCTTTATCCCTTGCCTTACGGCGCGTTTCAGGCTTCCAACGATATATGAGACATACATTGAGGCATTTTTCCCCCAAAACCATATATTTTTATTACTATATTATTAATTGTAGAGGACTATGCACTGTTGCGCGTTAAATAACATAAGGTGGTCGAAATTTCTAGAGCCCTTCACAACGGCCTCCTTCATAGCCTGAGTCACTTTCGGACATTAAATCTCACAAAAACACAAACCAAAACATTTTTTAAATATCGCGATATGCGAAAAACTTGCTCATGTAATTGCTTTTGTGTCGTTCACAGGCGCAAGCAGAAATGTACACACATTAGTGAAGTCTGTACAGCCAATGGAGTCACCGTTTATATATAAATGACTTTGATGTTTTTATTAAGAACACTTCTTTAAAACAGTAATTGCTTTGCAATAGAGTGCTAATTGCATGGATTTATTGGTGCGCTTTTTTCTCAAAAGCTCTGCACACTACTGATTCCGCAAAACTCATACGAATCACGCAATGAAGGAGTTTGGTGCGCTAATCTGCACCTTCTACGCCGAGTGTCCTCCCTTAACAAGGGTTTAGACGAAGCGGACAGCATGAAAGTAGTGCACGCATTTACGCTTAGCCGCATTCTATACGCAACCCCATATCTCAAATTGAACCGCTCGGAAACCGAACGCGTGAACGCAATGATCCACCTTGCGACTAAGGCAGCCCTAAACCTACCTCGTAGCACTAGCACAGCCAAACTTCTTGTACTAGGCATGCATAACACCATTCAGGAACTAGTTGACGCGCACCTTCAGACACAGTACCTTAGACTTGCCACGAGCGCCACTGGCCGCCATATACTCTCCTCCCTTCGCATCAACATACCCGCTAACCAGTAAACCTTTACAGCCATCCCTCAATAGATCCATACACCTCTCGTTGTGGAACCCCTTCCTCGAAACGTCCATCCCCAATATCACATCCCTCGCCGCGTAGCTCGCGCTAATGCCCTCCATATGTATTTTGGTCAAGCCCACGATGCCGTTTGGGTAGACGCCGCATGTACAGCGCATGAAGCTGTAGCAGTTGCCTACAATCCAATCCTACCTCACCCCCTAACTCACCGTCTTCCCTCGGGCTCTACGCCTGAGGAGGCAGAGGAGACCGCCATCGCCCTAGCCCTTGCACATTCGGACGCCCAATACATATTCAGCTACTCCAAAGCGGCTCTGTCCATCTTTGCCAGGGGCAGGATTCACGCCCCTGCCTGGCAATTGTTGAACACCCCTACCCAAAATTACCCGCGCAGGGTAGAGCTTCAGTGGGTGCCGGCTCACTCTGGGAACCCTGGAAACGAGGCTGCCGATAAATTGGCCATGAGGTCTGATTTGCCGGGCTCAGGACAGTCTCGATCCAGGATTCTCGAGGGAGCGGGCGCACACCTTTGCGGAGCTCACGCAAATACCCCGTTTGGACCGTCGGACTTACCCTCCTCCCCACCCCTCTCTTACGCACTCCCAAAAGATCCTCTTCAGACGCCTCCGAACCCGCTCTCTGTCATCCCCTCAGCTTTTATCCCATTATTGGGGCACATCCCCTGCATGCTCCCTACGCGGTGACCCCCACGCCACACTCTCTCATATCCTTTTCGGCTGCCCTGCTGACCCTCCCCCGCGGGGACAGCACGCCATCAGGAGCTGGGAGGACTGGGAGGTAATTCTTATGTTTGCAGACCCGACATCGCAGCTTGCTGCGGTGACTCGGGCTGTCAACGTCATGTCCCGGCATGACATACTTGATGCAGTGCGTGACCGCGCCGTGGCCCAGGGACCCAGCTGGGTCTAAAACTAACTCACTTGCTCAATAAAGTTTTTCTGTCTGTCTGCCTGTCTTCCAAACTCTAAATTACACCTCAATCCTACTTTGGCTGTGGTGGGTGCATCGAGAAGTTTTTGAGGAAAGGAAATGGCGCTGTAGTTGTCCAAATTCTCGGTGGACACCTCAGCTGCGCCGCTAAGGAAAACAAGTAGCTGGAGTGCAAGTATAAAGAGAGGAAAATTGGTGTTTGAGGAAATTAAATTGCGCAGTAAAAGTCTCACATATAAAGGATGACACGAAGACCGCGCCATAAGGGAAAGCGAAAAGGTGGGCGCGAAAGAAGGGGGAAAGTGTGACCATAGCGGAGGGCTCTGGAATTATTTTGTCCACCTGGAGATCATTAATGTACGCTGAGAACGCACAGCACATGGGTGCCATTTGTGTTTCGCCTCCAACAAAACGCGGCCGTCGCGGTCTGGTTCGAACCCGGGCATACGTATCCGCAATCATGTATTTCGCCGATGGCAGTCCGAAGCCTAGGCCGGGTGGTCTAAAACCTCTCTCGGTTTTGAGAAAAGGAAATGCGCATTCCTAGTTCACTTTGTAGGTCGATCCGTAGTTCCCGGGTTCGAACCCTACCGCGACGGCTGCGTTTTTGTGGAGGAAAAACGGTAAGGCGCCCGTGTGCTGTGCGATTTCAGTGCCCGTTAAAGATATATATATATATATATATATATATATATATATATATATATATATATATATAATATATATATATATATATATATATATATATTTAGGAGAAGTGGGCACTTCTACAAAGACACTTTTATTTATCAACGTTTCGACCGCGGTGCGGTCTTGTTCAGGATATATATATACATATATATATATATATATTATATATATATATATATATATATAATTGGTTATGGGGGAAAGGAGTTGATGCAGTATCTGTCTCATATATCGTTGGACACCCGAACCGCGCCGTAAGGGAAGAGATAAAGGAGGGAGTGAAAGAAAAAAGGAAGAGGAGGTGCCGTAGTGGAGGGCTCCGGAATAATTTCGACCACCTGGGGATCGTTAACGTGCACTGACATCGCACAGCCCACGGGCGCCTTAGCGTTTTTCCTCCATAAAAACGCAGCCGCCGCGGTCGGGTTCGAACCCGGGAACTCGGGATCAGTAGTCGAGCGCCCTAGTTAAAGATGCCCAGGTGGTCGAAATTATTCCGGAGCCCTCCACTGCGGCACCTCTTCCTTTCTTCTTCCACTCCCTTCTTTATCCCTTCCCTTACGGCGCGGTTCAGGTGTCCAACGATATATGAGGCAGATACTGCGCAATTTCCTTTCCACAAAAACCAATTATAATTATTATTTGTAGGTGGACATCTCAAGAGTACCATGAACGCTGACTAAAAGCTTGGTAACAGCATTTAAGGCGGCCTTCGTTGGGCACTTGCATCCGCCGACAAAGTGAACTATGATACTAGCTATGCGCCTTTCCTTTACTCGAAACCAAGAGAGGTTTTACACGGTGAATAAGATTACACTGTCCGATTTTGTTCGCTCAAGCCGCCCCTGCTCTCTCGCTCTTTGCCTCTCTCTCTCCTTTACCTTGAAGCGCGAAGGAGATGGTGGTGGTAGTGGCAACTTTTATTCCCAACGATATAAACGGTTCCAGCATGGCACTCAGAAGCTTCCTCAGTGTGAGAAGGCATCCTTTCAAAGCGAAGGATAGCCCGTGGAGCACAAGCTCAGTCATTCTAAGAGCTCTGGAGGTGATCCGGCACTGGTCTTGAGGAGAAGTTCTGGTCAGAAGAGTCTCCTAGTAAGACTCCACAACAGTTGGTGATGAGGGATGAAGGAAGGTGGGGCATGTGTGGAGGGTGAGTAGGATTGGATTGTATAGGAGCAAACTTTATTTGTGCCTGCAGTTGGGCGCTCGCGCGCCCCGACGAGGGCCTACGTCGTCTACGAGGTTGCCGTATCTCGGCGCGGGTCTCCGCTCGCCGTTGCAGGCTCGCTGGGTCCCTGCCTTTCGAGCGCCCCGAGGACCTGCTGGACGGCCCATAGCTGTTGGTCTTGGTCGTTGCTCTTCGCGGCTGCCTCCAGCCGTGGTGGAATTGTTCTTGATCTTGCTTCCTTTGGATTTTTGATGCAGTCCCACAAGATGTGCGTGTGATCGACCGTCTCCCTCCGGCAGACTCTACACGTATCAGTCGGGTAGGTCTCGGGGTACGCGCGATGCATCAGTCCCGGACTCGGTAGCGATCCGGTCTGGAGCTGTCTCAGCAGTACCGCCTCCGCTCGACTCAGCCTCGGGTGCGGGGGTGGGAGAGTCAAGCGAGCCAGGCGGTAGGCCTTCGTGATTTCGCTGTAGTCCGTCATGCGGTCTTTGGCTCCGAACCACGTCGGACGGTGTGTTGCCGGGGCGCGGTTGGTTAGCGCTCGCGCCGCTGCGTGTGCCGTCTCATTGTGGTTCCCACTGCGTTCCGACGCGTCGCCCGCGTGCGCCGCAAACCACTCAACACTTCTTTCCGGGATTTCTTCTTTCCGCACCTTTCCAGCTGGAAAAAGCAGATAAGATACGTGACCTGGTCGAAATGGTACGCTGCTGCCAAACTGTGGATAGCCGTTGGCCTTGCCGTCCTTTCACAGCTCCGTAGCAGATGCTTGCAGCCCTCTGCCGGAATCACCTTGGTGTCGACCACTGGCGTTGCTGAAGCGGCACTTCCGGGATTTCTTCTTTCCGCTCCTTTCCAGGCTGTAAAAGGCAGATACGATACGTGATGTGGTCCCGATGGTACGCTGCTGCCAAACTGCTTAGAGGCATTGGCCTTGCCGTCCTTTTATAGCTCCGTAGCTGATGCTTGCAGCCCTCTGTCGGGTCACCTTGGCGTCGACAACTCGCGTTGCTGCAGCGGCACTTCTCTCCGGGATTTCTTCTTTCCGCTCCTTTCCGAGCACCAAAAGGCATATAAGGCACGTGATGTGGCCCCGACGGTACGCTGCTGCCAAACTGTGGATAGCCGTTGGCCTTGCCGTACTTTTATAGCTCCGTAACTGATGCTTGCAGCCCTCTGCCGGGATCACCTTGGTGTCGACCACTGGCGTTGCTGAAGCGGCACTTCCGGGATTTCTTCTTTCCGCTCCTTTCCAGGCTGTAAAAGGCAGATACGATACGTGATGTGGTCCCGATGGTACGCTGCTGCCAAACTGCTTAGAGGCATTGGCCTTGCCGTCCTTTTATAGCTCCGTAGCTGATGCTTGCAGCCCTCTGTCGGGTCACCTTGGCGTCGACAACTCGCGTTGCTGCAGCGGCACTTCCCTCCGGGATTTCTTCTTTCCGCTCCTTTCCGAGCACCAAAAGGCATATAAGGCACGTGATGTGGCCCCGACGGTACGCTGCTGCCAAACTGTGGATAGCCGTTGGCCTTGCCGTACTTTTATAGCTCCGTAACTGATGCTTGCAGCCCTCTGCCGGGATCACCTTGGTGTCGACCACTGGCGTTGCTGAAGCGGCACTTCCGGGATTTCTTCTTTCCGCTCCTTTCCAGGCTGTAAAAGGCAGATACGATACGTGATGTGGTCCCGATGGTACGCTGCTGCCAAACTGCTTAGAGGCATTGGCCTTGCCGTCCTTTTATAGCTCCGTAGCTGATGCTTGCAGCCCTCTGTCGGGTCACCTTGGCGTCGACAACTCGCGTTGCTGCAGCGGCACTTCTCTCCGGGATTTCTTCTTTCCGCTCCTTTCCGAGCACCAAAAGGCATATAAGGCACGTGATGTGGCCCCGACGGTACGCTGCTGCCAAACTGTGGATAGCCGTTGGCCTTGCCGTACTTTTATAGCTCCGTAACTGATGCTTGCAGCCCTCTGCCGGGATCACCTTGGTGTCGACCACTGGCGTTGCTGAAGCGGCACTTCCGGGATTTCTTCTTTCCGCTCCTTTCCAGGCTGTAAAAGGCAGATACGATACGTGATGTGGTCCCGATGGTACGCTGCTGCCAAACTGCTTAGAGGCATTGGCCTTGCCGTCCTTTTATAGCTCCGTAGCTGATGCTTGCAGCCCTCTGTCGGGTCACCTTGGCGTCGACAACTCGCGTTGCTGCAGCGGCACTTCCCTCCGGGATTTCTTCTTTCCGCTCCTTTCCGAGCACCAAAAGGCATATAAGGCACGTGATGTGGCCCCGACGGTACGCTGCTGCCAAACTGTGGATAGCCGTTGGCCTTGCCGTACTTTTATAGCTCCGTAACTGATGCTTGCAGCCCTCTGCCGGGATCACCTTGGTGTCGACCACTGGCGTTGCTGAAGCGGCACTTCCGGGATTTCTTCTTTCCGCTCCTTTCCAGGCTGTAAAAGGCAGATACGATACGTGATGTGGTCCCGATGGTACGCTGCTGCCAAACTGCTTAGAGGCATTGGCCTTGCCGTCCTTTTATAGCTCCGTAGCTGATGCTTGCAGCCCTCTGTCGGGTCACCTTGGCGTCGACAACTCGCGTTGCTGCAGCGGCACTTCCCTCCGGGATTTCTTCTTTCCGCTCCTTTCCGAGCACCAAAAGGCATATAAGGCACGTGATGTGGCCCCGACGGTACGCTGCTGCCAAACTGTGGATAGCCGTTGGCCTTGCCGTACTTTTATAGCTCCGTAACTGATGCTTGCAGCCCTCTGCCGGGATCAACTTGGTGTCGGCCACTGGCGTTGCTGAAGTGGCACTTCCGGGATTTCTTCTTTCCGCTGCTTTCCAGGCTGCAAAAGGCAGACACGATACGTGGTGTGGTCCTGATGGTACGCTGCTGCCAAACTGCTTAGAGGCATTGGCCTTGCCGTCCTTTTATAGCTCCGTAGCTGATGCTTGCAGCCCTCTGTCGGGTCACCTTGGCGTCGACAACTCGCGTTGCTGCAGCGGCACTTCTCTCCGGGATTTCTTCTTTCCGCTCCTTTCCGAGCACCAAAAGGCATATAAGGCACGTGATGTGGCCCCGACGGTACGCTGCTGCCAAACTGTGGATAGCCGTTGGCCTTGCCGTACTTTTATAGCTCCGTAACTGATGCTTGCAGCCCTCTGCCGGGATCACCTTGGTGTCGACCACTGGCGTTGCTGAAGCGGCACTTCCGGGATTTCTTCTTTCCGCTCCTTTCCAGGCTGTAAAAGGCAGATACGATACGTGATGTGGTCCCGATGGTACGCTGCTGCCAAACTGCTTAGAGGCATTGGCCTTGCCGTCCTTTTATAGCTCCGTAGCTGATGCTTGCAGCCCTCTGTCGGGTCACCTTGGCGTCGACAACTCGCGTTGCTGCAGCGGCACTTCCCTCCGGGATTTCTTCTTTCCGCTCCTTTCCGAGCACCAAAAGGCATATAAGGCACGTGATGTGGCCCCGACGGTACGCTGCTGCCAAACTGTGGATAGCCGTTGGCCTTGCCGTACTTTTATAGCTCCGTAGACTGATGCTTGCAGCCCTCTGCCGGGATCAACTTGGTGTCGGCCACTGGCGTTGCTGAAGTGGCACTTCCGGGATTTCTTCTTTCCGCTGCTTTCCAGGCTGCAAAAGGCAGACACGATACGTGGTGTGGTCCTGATGGTACGCTGCTGCCAAACTGCGGAGAGGCATTGGCATTGCCGTCCTTTTATAGCTCCGTAGCTGATGCTTGCAGCCCTCTTTCGGGTCACCTTGGTGTCGACAACTCGCGTTGGTGCTGCGGCACTTCCTTCCGGGATTTTTTCTTTTCGCTCCTTTCCGAGCTGCAAAAGGCATATATGATACATTATGTGGTCCCGATGGTACGCTGCTGCCAAACTGTGGATAGCCGTTGGCCTTGCCGTCCTTTCACAGCTCCGTAGCTGATGCTTGCAGCCCTCTGCCGGGATCACCTTGGTGTCGACAACTGGCTTTGCTGAAGCGGCACATCCGAGATTTATTCTTTCCGCTTCTTTCCGGGCTGCAAAAGAAAGATAAGATACGTGATGGGTTCGCGATGGTACGCTGCTGCCAAACTGTGGATAGCCGTAGGACTTGCCGTCCTTTCACAGCTCCGTAGCTTATGCTTGCAGACCTCTGCCGGGATCACCTTGGTGGCGACAACTGGCGTTGCTGAAGCGGCACATACGCGATTTATTCTTTGCGATTCTTTCCAGGCTGCAAAAGGCAGATAAAATACGTGATGGGTTCCCGATGGTACGCTGCTGCCAAACTGTGGATAGGCGTTCGCCTTGCCGTCCTTTTATTGCTCCGTAGCCGATGCTTATAGCCCTCTGCCGGGATCACCTTGGTGTCGACAACCGGCGTTACTGAAGCGGCACTTCCTTCCTAGATTTTCTCCTTCCGCTCCTTTCCGGGCTGAAAAAGGCAGATAAGATACGTGATGTTGACCCGATGCTATGCTGCTGCCAAACTGCGGAGAGGCATTGGCTTTGCCGTAAGTTTATAGCTCCGTAGCCGATGCTTACAGCCCTCTGCCATGTCACTTTGGCGTCGACAACTGGCGTTAATGAAGCGGCACTTCCTTCTGGGATTTCTTCTTTCCGCTCTTTTTCAGGGTGCAAAAGGCAGATAAGTGATGTTGACCCGAAGGTATGCTGCTGCCAAACTGCGGAGAGGCGTTCGCCTTGCCGTCATTTTATAGCTCCGTAACTGATGCTTGCAGCCCTCTGCCGGGATCACCTTGGTGTCGGCCACTGGCGTTGCTGAAGTGGCACTTCCGGGATTTCTTCTTTCCGCTGCTTTCCAGGCTGCAAAAGGCAGACACTATACGTGGTGTGGTCCTGATGGTACGCTGCTGCCAAACTGCGGAGAGGCATTGGCATTGCCGTCCTTTTATAGCTCCGTAGCTGATGCTTGCAGCCCTCTTTCGGGTCACCTTGGTGTCGACAACTCGCGTTGGTGCTGCGGCACTTCCTTCCGGGATTTATTCTTTCCGCTTCTTTCCGGGCTGCAAAAGAAAGATAAGATACGTGATGGGTTCCCGATGGTACGCTGCTGCCAAACTGTGGATAGCCGTAGGCCTTGCCGTCCTTTCACAGCTCCGTAGCTTATGCTTGCAGACCTCTGCCGGGATCACCTTGGTGGCGACAACTGGCGTTGCTGAAGCGGCACATACGAGATTTATTCTTTGCGATTCTTTCCAGGCTGCAAAAGGCAGATAAAATACGTGATGGGTTCCCGATGGTACGCTGCTGCCAAACTGTGGATAGGCGTTCGCCTTGCCGTCCTTTTATTGCTCCGTAGCCGATGCTTATAGCCCTCTGTCGGGATCACCTTGGTGTCGACAACCGGCGTTACTGAAGCGGCACTTCCTTCCTGGATTTCCTCCTTCCGCTCCTTTCCGGGCTGAAAAAGGCAGATAAGATACGTGATGTTGACCCGATGCTATGCTGCTGCCAAACTGCGGAGAGGCATTGGCTTTGCCGTAAGTTTATAGCTCCGTAGCCGATGCTTGCAGCCCTCTGCCATGTCACTTTGGCGTCGACAACTGGCGTGAATGAAGCGGCACTTCCTTCTGGGATTTCTTCTTTCCGCTCTTTTTCAGGGTGCAAAAGGCAGATAAGTGATGTTGACCCGAAGGTATGCTGCTGCCAAACTGCGGAGAGGCGTTCGCCTTGCCGTCATTTTATAGCTCCGTAACCGATGCTTGCAGCCCTCTGCCGGGATCACCTTGGTGTCGACCACTGGCGTCGCTGAAGCGGCACTTCCGAGATTTCTTCTTTCCCCTCCTTTCCAGGCTATAAAAGGCAGATACGATACGTGATGTGGTCCCGATGGTACGCTGCTGCCGAACTGCGGTGAGGCATTGGCCTTGCCGTCCTTTTATAGCTCCGTAGATGATGCTTGCAGCCCTCTGCCGGGATCACCTTGGTGTTGACAACTGGCTTTGCTGAAGCGGCACTTCGTTCCGGGATTTCTTCTTTGCGCTCCTTTTCAGGGTGCAAAAGGCAGATAAGATACGTGATGTGGTCCCGATGGTACGCTGCTGCCGAACTGCGGAGAGGCATTGGCCTTGCTGTCCTTATAAATCTCCGTAGATGATGCTTGCGGCCCTCTGCCGGGATCCCCTTGATGTTGACAACTGGCTTTGCTGAAGCGGCACTTCGTTCCGGGATTTCTTCTTTCCGCTTCTTTCCGAGCTGCAAAAGGCAGATAATATACGTGATGTGGTTCCGATGGTACGCTGCTGCCGAACTGCGGAGAGGCATTGGCCTTGCCGTCCTTATAAAGCTCCGTAGATGATGCTTGCGGCCCTCTACTAGGATCACCTTGGTGTTGACAACTGGCTTTGCTGAAGCGGCACTTCGTTCCGGGATTTCTTCTTTCCGCTCCTTTCCGAGCTGCAAAAGGCAGATAAAATACGTGATGTGGTCCCGATGGTACGCTGCTGCCGAACTGCGGAGAGGCATTGGCCTTGCCGTCCTTTTATAGCTCCGCAGATGTTCCTTGCAGCCCTCTGCCGGGATCACCTTGGTGTTGACAACTGGCTTTGCTGAAGCGGCACTTCGTTCCGGGATTTCTTCTTTGCGCTTCTTTCCGAGCTGCAAAAGGCAGATAATATACGTGATGTGGTCCCGATGGTACGCTGCTGCCGAACTGCGGAGAGGCATTGGCCTTGCCGTCCTTATAAATCTCCGTAGATGATGCTTGCGGCCCTCTACTAGGATCACCTTGGTGTTGAGAACTGGCTTTGCTGAAGCGGCACTTCGTTCCGGGATTTCTTCTTTCCGCTCCTTTCCGAGCTGCAAAAGGCAGATAATATACGTGATGTGGTCCCGATGGTACGCTGCTGCCGAACTGCGGAGAGGCATTGGCCTTGCCGTCCTTATAAATCTCCGTAGATGATGCTTGCGGCCCTCTACTAGGATCACCTTGGTGTTGAGAACTGGCTTTGCTGAAGCGGCACTTCGTTCCGGGATTTCTTCTTTGCGCTTCTTTCCGAGCTGCAAAAGGCAGATAATATACGTGATGTGGTCCCGATGGTACGCTGCTGCCGAACTGCGGAGAGGCATTGGCCTTGCCGTCCTTATAAAGCTCCGTAGATGATGCTTGCGGCCCTCTACTAGGATCACCTTGGTGTTGACAACTGGCTTTGCTGAAGCGGCACTTCGTTCCGGGATTTCTTCTTTCCGCTCCTTTCCGAGCTGCAAAAGGCAGATAAAATACGTGATGTGGTCCCGATGGTACGCTGCTGCCGAACTGCGGAGAGGCATTGGCCTTGCCGTCCTTTTGTAGCTCCGTAGATGATGCTTGCAGCCCTCTGCCGGGATCACCTTGGTGTTGACAACTGGCTTTGCTGAAGCGGCACTTCGTTCCGGGATTTCTTCTTTCCGCTACTTTTCAGGGTGCAAAAGGCAGATAATATACGTGATGTGGTCCCGATGGTACGCTGCTGCCGAACTGCGGAGAGGCATTGGCCTTGCCGTCCTTTTATAGCTCCGTAGATGATGCTTGCGGCCCTCTGCCGGGATCCCCTTGATGTTGACAACTGGCTTTGCTGAAGCGGCACTTCGTTCCGGGATTTCTTCTTTCCGCTCCTTTCCGAGCTGCAAAAGGCAGATAATATACGTGATGTGGTCCCGATGGTACGCTGCTGCCGAACTGCGGAGAGGCATTGGCCTTGCCGTCCTTTTATAGCTCCGCAGATGTTCCTTGCAGCCCTCTGCCGGGATCACCTTGGTGTTGACAACTGGCTTTGCTGAAGCGGCACTTCGTTCCGGGATTTCTTCTTTCCGCTTCTTTCCGAGCTGCAAAAGGCAGATAATATACGTGATGTGGTTCCGATGGTACGCTGCTGCCGAACTGCGGAGAGGCATTGGCCTTGCCGTCCTTATAAAGCTCCGTAGATGATGCTTGCGGCCCTCTGCCGGGATCACCTTGATGTTGACAACTGGCTTTGCTGAAGCGGCACTTCGTTCCGGGATTTCTTCTTTCCGCTTCTTTCCGAGCTGCAAAAGGCAGATAATATACGTGATGTGGTCCCGATGGTACGCTGCTGCCGAACTGCGGAGAGGCATTGGCCTTGCCGTCCTTTTATAGCTCCACAGATGTTCCTTGCAGCCCTCTGCTGGGATCACCTTGGTGTTGACAACTGGCTTTGCTGAAGCGGCACTTCGTTCCGGGATTTCTTCTTTGCGCTCCTTTTCAGGGTGCAAAAGGCAGATAAAATACGTGATGTGGTCCCGATGGTACGCTGCTGCCGAACTGCGGAGAGGCATTGGCCTTGCCGTCCTTTTGTAGCTCCGTAGATGATGCTTGCAGCCCTCTGCCGGGATCACCTTGGTGTTGACAACTGGCTTTGCTGAAGCGGCACTTCGTTCCGGGATTTCTTCTTTCCGCTACTTTTCAGGGTGCAAAAGGCAGATAATATACGTGATGTGGTCCCGATGGTACGCTGCTGCCGAACTGCGGAGAGGCATTGGCCTTGCTGTCCTTATAAATCTCCGTAGATGATGCTTGCGGCCCTCTGCCGGGATCCCCTTGATGTTGACAACTGGCTTTGCTGAAGCGGCACTTCGTTCCGGGATTTCTTCTTTCCGCTCCTTTCCGAGCACCAAAAGGCATATAAGGCACGTGATGTGGTCATGATGGTACGCTGCTGCCGATCTGTGGAGAGGCATTGGCCTTGCCATCCTTTTATAGCTCCGTAGATGATGCTTGCAGCCCTCTGCCTGGATCACCTTGGTGTTGACAACTGGCTTTGCTGAAGCGGCACTTCGTTCCGGGATTTCTTCTTTCCGCTCCTTTCCGAGCTGCAAAAGGCAGATAAAATACGTGATGTGGTCCCGATGGTACGCTGCTGCCGAACTGCGGAGAGGCATTGGCCTTGCCGTCCTTTTATAGCTCCACAGATGTTCCTTGCAGCCCTCTGCTGGGATCACCTTGGTGTTGACAACTGGCTTTGCTGAAGCGGCACTTCGTTCCGGGATTTCTTCTTTGCGCTCCTTTTCAGGGTGCAAAAGGCAGATAAAATACGTGATGTGGTCCCGATGGTACGCTGCTGCCGAACTGCGGAGAGGCATTGGCCTTGCCGTCCTTTTGTAGCTCCGTAGATGATGCTTGCAGCCCTCTGCTGGGATCACCTTGGTGTTGACAACTGGCTTTGCTGAAGCGGCACTTCGTTCCGGGATTTCTTCTTTGCGCTCCTTTTCAGGGTGCAAAAGGCAGATAAAATACGTGATGTGGTCCCGATGGTACGCTGCTGCCGAACTGCGGAGAGGCATTGGCCTTGCCGTCCTTTTATAGCTCCGTAGATGATGCTTGCGGCCCTCTGCCGGGATCCCCTTGGTGTTGACAACTGGCTTTGCTGAAGCGGCACTTCGTTCCGGGATTTCTTCTTTCCGCTCCTTTCCGAGCTGCAAAAGGCAGATAAAATACGTGATGTGGTCCCGATGGTACGCTGCTGCCGAACTGCGGAGAGGCATTGGCCTTGCCGTCCTTTTATAGCTCCACAGATGTTCCTTGCAGCCCTCTGCTGGGATCACCTTGGTGTTGACAACTGGCTTTGCTGAAGCGGCACTTCGTTCCGGGATTTCTTCTTTGCGCTCCTTTTCAGGGCTGCAAAAGGCAGATAAAATACGTGATGTGGTCCCGATGGTACGCTGCTGCCGAACTGCGGAGAGGCATTGGCCTTGCCGTCCTTTTGTAGCTCCGTAGATGATGCTTGCAGCCCTCTGCCGGGATCCCCTTGGTGTTGACAACTGGCTTTGCTGAAGCGGCACTTCGTTCCGGGATTTCTTCTTTCCGCTCCTTTTCAGGGTGCAAAAGGCAGATAATATACGTGATGTGGTCCCGATGGTACGCTGCTGCCGAACTGCGGAGAGGCATTGGCCTTGCCGTCCTTATATAGCTCCGTAGATGATGCTTGCGGCCCTCTGCCGGGATCCCCTTGGTGTTGACAACTGGCTTTGCTGAAGCGGCACTTCGTTCCGGGATTTCTTCTTTCCGCTCCTTTCCGAGCTGCAAAAGGCAGATAATATACGTGATGTGGTCCCGATGGTACGCTGCTGCCGAACTGCGGAGAGGCATTGGCCTTGCCGTCCTTTTATAGCTCCGTAGATGATGCTTGCAGCCCTCTACTAGGATCACCTTGGTGTTGACAACTGGCTTTGCTGAAGCGGCACTTCGTTCCGGGATTTCTTCTTTCCGCTCCTTTCCGAGCTGCAAAAGGCAGATAAAATACGTGATGTGGTCCCGATGGTACGCTGCTGCCGAACTGCGGAGAGGCATTGGCCTTGCCGTCCTTTTATAGCTCCACAGATGTTCCTTGCAGCCCTCTGCTGGGATCACCTTGGTGTTGACAACTGGCTTTGCTGAAGCGGCACTTCGTTCCGGGATTTCTTCTTTGCGCTCCTTTTCAGGGTGCAAAAGGCAGATAAGATACGTGATGTGGTCCCGATGGTACGCTGCTGCCGAACTGCGGAGAGGCATTGGCCTTGCCGTCCTTTTGTAGCTCCGTAGATGATGCTTGCAGCCCTCTGCTGGGATCAACTTGGTGTTGACAACTGGCTTTGCTGAAGCGGCACTTCGTTCCGGGGTTTCTTCTTTCCGCTCCTTTCCGAGCTGCAAAAGGCAGATAATATACATGATGTGGTCCCGATGGTACGCTGCTGCCGAACTGCAGAGAGGCATTGGCCTTGCCGTCCTTTTATAGCTCCGTAGATGATGCTTGCAGCCCTCTGCCGGGATCACCTTGGTGTTGACAAGTGGCTTCGCTGAAGCGGCACTTCGTTCCAGGATTTCTTCTTTCCGCTCCTTTCCGAGCTGCAAAAGGCAGATAATATACGTGATGTGGTCCCGATGGTACGCTGCTGCCGAACTGCGGAGAGGCATTGGCCTTGCCGTCCTTTTATAGCTCCGTAGATGATGCTTGCAGCCCTCTGCCTGGATCACCTTGGTGTTGACAACTGGTTTTGCTGAAGCGGCACATCGTTCCGGGATTTCTTTCCGCTCCTTTCCGAGCTGCAAAAGGCATATAATATACGTGATGTGGTCCCGATGGTACGCTGCTGCCGAAGTGCGGAGAGGCATTAGCCTTGCCGTCCTTTTATAGCTCCGTAGATGATGCTTGCAGCCCTCTGCCTGGATCACCTTGGTGTTGACAACTGGCTTTGCTGAAGCGGCAATTCGTTCCGGGATTTCTTCTTTTCCGCTCCTTTCCGAGCTGCAAAAGGCAGATAAGATACGTGATGTGGTCATGATGGTACGCTGCTGCCGATCTGTGGAGAGGCATTGGCCTTGCCATCCTTTTATAGCTCCGTAGATGATGCTTGCAGCCCTCTGCCTGGATCACCTTGGTGTTGACAACTGGTTCAACTGGTTTTGCTGAAGCGGCACTTCGTTACGGGATTTCTTCTTTCCGCTCCTTTCCGAGCTGCAAAAGGCAGATAAGATACGTGGTGTGGTCCCGATGGTACGCTGCTGCCGAACTGCGGAGGGGCGTTGGCCTTGCCGTCCTTTTATAGCTCCATAGATGTTGCTTGCAGCCCTCCGCTGGGATTACCTTGGTGTCGACCACAGGCGTTGGTGCACCGGCACTTCGGGAATTTCTTCTTTCCCCTCCCTTCCTGCTGCAAAAGGCGGATAAGATACGTGATGGGGTCCCGATGGTACGCTGCTGCCGAACTGTGGAGAAGCATTGGCCTTGCCGTCCTTTTATAACTCCTTAGATGATGCTTGCAGCCCTCGGCCGGGATCACCTTGGTGTCGACAACTGGCATTAATGAAGCGGCACTTCCTTCTGGGATTTCTTCTTTCTGCTCCTTTCTAGGCTCCAAAAGCCACATAAGATACGTGATGTGGTCCCGGTGGTACGCTGCTGCCAAACTGCGGAGAGGCATTGGCCTTGCCGTTCTTATATATCTCCGTAGCTGATGCTTGCAGCCCTCTGCTCGGGTCACCTTGGTGTCGACAACTGACGTTGCTGCAGCGGCACTTCTTTCCTGGATTTCTTCCTTCCGCTCCTTTCCAACTGCAAAAGGCGGATAAGATACGTGATGTGGTCCCAAGGTACGCTGCTGCCAAACTGCGGAGAGGCGTGTGCCTTGCCGTCATTTTATAGCTCCGTAGCCGATGCTTGCAGCCCTCTGCCGGGTCACCTTGGTGTCCACAACTGGCGTTGCTGAAGCGGCGCTTCCTTCCGGGCTTTATTCTTTCCGCTCCTTTCCAGGCTGTAAAAGGCAGATATGTGATGTGGTCTCAATGGTACGCTGCTGCCAAACTGCGGAGATGCGTTGGCCTTGCCGTCCTTTTATAGCTCCGTAACTGATGCTTGCAGCCCTCTGCCGGGACACCTTGGTGTCCACAACTGGCGTTGCTGAAGCGGCGCTTCCTTCCGGGCTTTCTTCTTTCCGCTCCTTTCCAGGCTGTAAAAGGCAGATATGTGATGTGGTCTCAATGGTACGCTGCTGCCAAACTGCGGAGAGGCGTTGGCCTTGCCGTCCTTTTATAGCTCCGTAACTGATGCTTGCAGCCCTCTGCCGGGACACCTTGGTGTCCACAACTGGCGTTGCTGAAGCGGCGCTTCCTTCCGGGCTTTCTTCTTTCCGCTCCTTTCCAGGCTGTAAAAGGCAGATATGTGATGTGGTCTCAATGGTACGCTGCTGCCAAACTGCGGAGATGCGTTGGCCTTGCCGTCCTTTTATAGCTCCGTAACTGATGCTTGCAGCCCTCTGCCGGGACACCTTGGTGTCCACAACTGGCGTTGCTGAAGCGGCGCTTCCTTCAGGGCTTTCTTCTTTCCGCCTCTTTCCAGGCTGTAAAAGGCGGATACGTGATGTGGACTCAATAGTACGCTGCTGCCAAACTGCGCAGAGGCGTGTGCCTTGCCGTCATTTTATAGCTCCGTAGCCGATGCTTGCAGCCCTCTGCCGGGTCACCTTGGTGTCCACAACTGGCGTTGCTGAAGCGGCGCTTCCTTCCGGGCTTTCTTTTTTCCGCTCGTTTCCAGGCTGTAAAAAGCAGATACGTGATGTGGTCTCAATGGTACGCTGCTGCCAAACTGCGGAGAGGCGTGTGCCTTGACGTCATTTTATAGCTCCGTAGCCGATGCTTGCAGCTCTCTGCCGGGTCACCTTGGTGTTCACAACTGGCGTTGCTGAAGCGGCGCTTCCTTCCGGGCTTTCTTTCCGCTCCTTTCCAGGCTGTAAAAGGCAGATACGTGATGTGGTCTCAATGGTACGCTGCTGCCAAACTGCGGAGAGGCGTTGGCCTGGCCGTCCCTTTATAGCTCCGTAACAGATGCTTGCAGCCCTCTGCCGGGATCACCTTGGTGTCGACACTGGCGTTGCTGAAGCGGCACTTCCGGGATTTCTTCTTTTCGCTCCTTTCCAGGCTGCTAAAAGGAGATTTGATACGTGATGTGGTCCTGATGGTACGCTGCTGCCAAACTGCGGAGAGGCTTTGGCCTTGCCGTCCTTTTATAGCTCCGTAGATGATGCTTGCAGCCCTTTGCTGGGATCACCTTGGTGTCGACCACTGGCGTTGCTGAACCGGCACTTCCGGGATTTCTTTCCGCTCCTTTCCGAGCTGCAAAAGACAGATAAGATACGTGATGTGGTCCCGATGGTACGCTGCTGCAAACTGTGGATAGGCGTTGGCCTTGCCGTCTTTTTATAGCTCCGTAGCCAATGCTTGCAGCCTTCTGCCGGGATTACCTTGGTGTCCACAACTGGCGTTGCTGAAGCGGCACTGCCTTCCGGGATATCAACCCAATACCGGTGTCCTGTATGTCTTTAAGTAATTCCTGAGGAGAGGCTGATGGATCCACGCAGAAGATGATACCTGTGGAACATGCGAGTTTCTCTTAATTGAAGGGCTTGTCTGAAAAGGATGCGAAGGATGTGCAATGCAGCAACTCCGACTCGCACTGCACATCCGAAGATCGGCACAGAATGCCCCTACGACCGAAAGGGTGCGCCTCGGAGACCTTCATTTGCCGGCTGTTGGCGCAGGTGTAAAAGTCTTCAGCTGGTCCTGAATAATTTAGAGTTATTAATTTTAGGGCTCCGTCTCCAACGGGTACAAATGCCGCTGGTATGTCACTGATGCCATTCCCACTGAATGAATCCAGGTGCAGACTTTGGACAAACAGGCTTGCGAACCAGGGAGCCGGACCTCCACCCGGAGAAGCTAAGGGTGCATCTGTAAGCCTAAGGGGGCATTAAAGCTAACTATCGCTTCAAGAAAAAAAACAACGCCTGGTGAAAACCTCAACACTTGGAACGGCTTCACCCTAGAACACTAAAGAGGGAGTCCAGAGGAAACAACAAGGTCGAAGAACCGCGGCAGGAACCGGCAGTCACAGCACACAGTACACCCGTCACTCACTCGCTGTGTCTGGATCTTAGTTTTAAACTTCCAAATAGAATCGCTTCTTCTGTCCTCTTCTTCGTTTGCTTCTCCCTCTGTGCTTACAATGAGCATTCTTAATCGGTATCCTGTTAATTTGGGACATCTAAACATTCAGCGACCTTCATCATTCATCAAAAAATTGTATGGGCAGATAGAGGTTGAAACTTTGTGCAAAGATATTGCTTTTATTTTAGTTTAGTTGCAGTGTACCATAAAGTGCAGAGGCGTTACAGCAGTCGTGGCGATTTTCGTGATGCAATAGACGACGTAATATAAAGCCAGACAAACTGTTCATGCCTTTAAAATATTTTCACTAAAAATGGAAAACACGACTGTGAAAGATCTTAAACCACCGTTATGGTAAATCACCTCGACCATCTGCAGTTCTTTATTTATTGCACGTGTGCACTTTTGGTAGTACGTGTTTCAGACAATAATAGAAATAGACAGAAATGAGGCAGTGGCGGCATCAATTGCTCACCTTCTGTAGTGCTTCGTGCGCCTAGCATTCCTGGCCTTTAACAGTGCAGGCTGTGATGGAAGAGCAAGAGCAGCCACATATTCATAGTCTGTTAGATCATCGTACTCGAGTACGCAGGGAACGGTTCATCTGCTTCACCCATGATGTTCCCCTGCTAGACATGCGGTGTCGTCATCTCTAGAAAGGAGGATTTGGAAGCGCACCAGCTGGGCGAGAATCCGATGAGGCTGCAAGGAAGGCACAGCTGCGCCTTCTGCCATTACTCCACCGATAAGGAGTAAGCCGACTTTTCACTCTACATTGCGATGCAGATTGCTGGTCACTGGCCAAAGTCAAAAGATGAAAAGACGTTTCGGGAGCACTACGGCTCCCTTGTTCACTATGAAGCAATCGGTGCACGGATCCGTTCTTTTGTAGCACCCAGTAGTGTTTTTAATGATTTAGCATAGATAGGATGTAGAGTTCCGTCGTTCCTGTTTAATGTGTTATACGATGCCTGTATGATAAGGGACTCAAGATTCTGCCGTGCTGATGTGTTCTTTTCTGTTGTCAATATCTTTACTTGATCCCAGTTAATCTCGTGGCCGGATTCTCGCACGTGCTCGGCGATGGCGTTAGATGCTGGTTTCTGGTTTCGGACGTCGTTCTGGTGCTCTCTCAGGCGTCTCCTGACGTCCTTTGTTTCACCGATATATATCGATGAGCAATCGGTGCAGTCAATCTTATACACAACACTTGGAAATCTTTCACGAGGGAGCTTGTCCTTCACATTCACCAGTTCTGTTCACACCTTGCCAGCGGGGAGGTGCGCGGTGTTGACGCCATGCTTGCGGAAAATACGTGCAAGCGCTTCGCTAATTTCCGCTACGTATGGGACAGCAGCTCGTTTTTATTTTAGTTTTTCTGTGCTCTCGCGTTCTTCGGAGGCAGGCTGATTCGCTGGAATTCTTCTTTCGGTGTTCCTGATGGGGTAGCCGTTTCTTCGAAGATCAGACTATATTCTTTTCATTTCGCTCTTCAGATTGGCATCTTGACTGCAGACCTGTCTGGCACGGTTGATCGGAGAGACAACCACAGACCGTTTGTGAGCGACTGGGTGCACAGAACTGAAATGTAAATATCTTCCAGTGTGCGTAGGTTTGCGGTAGACATTAAATACAAGACCAGTCGGAGTACGTGCTACCGTAGTGTCCAGGAATGGGAGGCAGCCGTCGGTTTCTTCCTAAAAAGTTAACTTGATTGAGGGTTCAATGGAGTTCAGGTGCGAAATGAAAGAGCGAAATGAAAAGAGCGAAATGAAAATAATAGAGTCTGATCTTCGAAGATACGGCTACCCAATAGGAACACCGAAAGAAGAATGCCAGCGAATCAGCCTGCCTCCGAAGAACGCGAGAGCACAGAAAAACTAAAATAAAAACGAGCTGCTGTCCCATACGTAGCGGGAATTAGCGAAGCGCTTGCACGTATTTTCCGCAAGCATGGCGTCAACACCGCGCACCTCCCCGCTGGCAAGGTGCGAAGAGAGCTGGTGAATGTGAAGGACAAGCTCCCTTGTGAAAGATTTCCAAGTGTTGTGTATGAGATTGACTGCGCAGATTGCTCATCAACATATATCGGTTAAACAAAGGACTTCAGGAGACACCTGAGAGAGCACCAGAACGACGTCCGAAACCAGAAAGCAGCATCTAACGCCATCCCCGAGCATGTGCAAGAATCCGGCCACAAGATTAAATGGAATCAAATAAAGATATTGACAACAGAAAAGAACACATCAGAACGGCAGAATCTTGAGTCCCTTATCATACAGACATCGTCTAACGCATTAAACAGGAACGACGGAACTCTGCATCCTATCTATGCTAAATCGTTAAAAATGCTACTGGGTGCTACAAAACAACGAATCCATGCACCGATTGCTTCATAGTGAACAAGGGAGCCGTAGTGCTCCCGAAACGTCTTTTCATCTTTTGACTTTGGCCAGTGACCAGCAATCTGCATCACCATGATTCCTGACCAGACGGTAAGCCGTCAAACCCTCGACTACACTCTACATTGCGCTTTGCTATTTATTTTTCGTATAGTACGCGAACAGTGTTGTGTCAGACTGAAGCAAACATCAACCGACGTATGACGCTATTTGTCACAGGCTGCGTATAAATACACCCGCAGTACCACGTGTTTTGAAGCATTTCGCTCCTTCATGCATAGCCGCCGCGGTGGCTCAGGAGATACGGCTTTAGCGTGCTTTAGCTTTACGTGCTTTAGCGTGCCTTAGCGCACTGAAGCTACGATCCAAGAGGAGCTTCGTGGAAACGTACGCGTTAGAGCCTCACTAAACATCTGGCGCGTGCTATCTGTTGTCTTAACCTGGCGATACTGAACGAAAGACTTGTCCCGCTCGATGTATCTGTAAAAGAAAACATGTGTAAAGGGGATGTTTCGGCGAATAGGGGAGCACATTAAGGATGGTTCACTGCACTTGGCCCGAGTACAGGGACACGCTGTTAGGTAGTGCTGACAAATAGTTTTGGGATTGTTTCCATGGCCTCTACTCTTCTGCTGGCTCCTGTATGCCCGGTGTTATGCGAGCACGAATGAAGAATCATATGCCTGTTCAGTTGAGTTTCTTATATCAAGGAGAAATGCACATTTCGTAAATTTCGTACAGAGAACGATGATTGTCTGTGGCCTGTATTTGGATAGTTGTGCTTTGCAAGGAATGTTTCGCCACCGCAAAGACGTAGAAACGCTGACATCCAGCTAAGGCATCGTGGCAGCACCGACTCCCTTCACCTGATCCACCTCAGCACTCATCTCGTAGAACAGCGGCGTCTGTTGAAACAAGGTATCACATCGGTGTTCGTTCGTGCTCCGCGTCCGAGATAGCGTGCGAACCACCCGCGTTTGTTATCAAGATTGTATGATTGTTACATTGTAACATACCCTTGAGGACCAATATTTTGGCAGGACAGTAGCGTTTACAGTAGCGTTATCTTGGTGTCTGTGTAGTGCGCTGCTTTATTTGTTGTGCAGTCACGGATAAAGTGTGGCTTCTTGAGTTTCCCCTTTGAAGCCCTCTCTCTGCTTAATAGACCTGCATGCTCAAAGAGCGCTTACCATTCTACACTGTAAGCACACCTTTGTGTGACATATTCCCAGCGCTCGCTTGTAGCGGCCACCAAAATATAAGTAATACGTTTGCTATACTATCAGCACTAATATGCTACCTTGGTTTTTCGCTGACAGTTTGAAAGCCGAGATGAACACTGTGAACCACGATCTAGCCATTCCACCTCATTCGTCGTCGCTGACACCATATTTTAGAACGATTACACCACTTCTTCGAGGGATGACACCGCTTTTCCAAGCACAGCCGTGGTATTGTTGCGGCACTTTTCTATTGTTTCAAGGCGCTGTATGGGGGAGGACGGGGGATGGCAGATGTCGTATTCGTTGTCCGGTGGGTGCCTGAAGCGGTATTCACACGATGCACACCGGCGTGACTGGATGTGTATAGGAGGAGCGCGACGCCACCGATCCGCCGAAGTCCGTCTTTGCTCTTGATCCCTCAAAATTTGCAATCACGCACTCTGTCGGCCCACTGAGCCATTAGGATCTCTGATGCATTGATATACTGATAACACACCAATACCGTCGTCCTGAAAGTCCTCAAGCAATACCTGAGGAGAGGCCGATGATGCCTGTTGAACATGCGAGTTCCTCTGGAATGAAGGGAATAAATCGAAACGACGCGAAGGATGTGCACTGCAGCAAGTCTGACACGCACTGCACATCCAAGGATCGGCACGAAATTACCATACTGCCGAAAGGGCGCACCTTAGTGATTTTCTGGTGGGGCCAGGTAACCGCCTTCAGCTCCTACTGAATCATCTTAGAGTTTTAAATTTTAGGGCTCCGTCTCTAATGGGCACAGGCGCCTCTGGAATGTCACTGACGCCATTCCAACCGAATAAATCCAGGGGCAAACTTTGGGCCGTCAAGCTGGCGAACCAGAGAGCCGGTCCTTCACCCGGCAAAGGTAAAGACATAGCCCAACTATCGCTTCAACAATACAAAAACAACACCTAGAAAAAACTCCAACGCGTGGAACGGCCTCACCGTAGAAGACTAAAGAGGGAGTCTAGTGGAGACCACAAGATCGAAGAACAGCGGCAGGAACCGGAAGTCACAGCACAGCGCCTGCACTCACTCGCTTTGTCTGGATCTTAGTTTTAACTTTCCAAATAGGACCGCTTCTTCTCGCAGCTTCTTCGTTTGTTTCTCCCTCTCTTCTTAAAGTGACATTTTTAAGTGGTATACTGATAATTTTGGAGATCTAAATATTAATCACCTTGTTCCAATAGATCACTTCCTCTAGTCTTTTTAGAATTAATATGGGCAGATAAATATTGAAACTACGTTCAAAGATATTGCTTTCAGTTCAGATTTAGTTACAGTGCATCATGAAGCGTTGAGGCGTTAACGCAGCGGTGGCGATTTTTATGATACAATAGACGACGTAATGTAAGATGACAGAAACTGCTCAGGCCTCGAAAAAAATTTAACTGAAATTGTAAACACGAGTGCGAAAGATTAAAAACTACAAGTACGGTAAATCACCTTGACCATCTGCAGTTTTTTTTTATTACACGTGTGCTCTTTTGATAGTAACATGATCTGGACAATATTAGAAAGCATAGAGAGAGGAATGAGGCAGTGGCGGACACAATTGCGCACGTTCTCTCGTGCTTCATGCGCCTAGCATACCAGGCCTTTAATAGTGCAGGCTGTGATGGAAGAGCAGTCACGTATTCCTAGTCCGTTAGATCATCGTACTCGAGTCCATTTGGTCTCCGAGATACGAAACCTCATCCGCTTCACCCACGATGACCCCTGCAATACATGCGGTGTCCTCTGCTCTAGAAAGGAGGATTTGGAAGAGCACCGGCTGAGCGAGCATCCGGTGAGGCTGCAAAGAAGGCCCAGCGGCGCCTTCTGCCCTTACTCCACCGATAAGATGTAAGCTGAGGTTTCACTCTGCATTGCGCTTTGCTATAAGACTCCAACAGTGGTAGCGTTCGACTGAAGCGAACATCAACCAATGTTTGGCGCTCTTTGTCACAGGCAACATAAATTTACGCCCGCAGTACCAAGTGTTTTGAAGCATTTCGCTCCTGCATGCAAGGGGAGGAGCTCGATAACTTTGCCTTCTTTTAGTTAAAGAGGAAATGCGCTTTTAAATTTGATTGCATGTCTTCGCTTTGCACGGCGGAGCTATCGTACCTTTCCTCTTCCTTCAGAAGGATCGAGTGACTAAAGCAGCGTTTTACTTGTGCGACATATGTCCTTACGGAGACGCACAGACCAGCACTAATGAGAAAATACGACAATAAACCAAAAAACTTAACCAGAAACGAAAGTGGGGAAGAAGCGGCCTGTTGCTACATAGAGGGGCTCCACTAACGTCGCTGCGCACGAAGAAAATGGGCAGATTGAGTGTTCGTATGTTTGCGTCCCTTCTCGCTACTGAGTGCAGTGCTTGGCAATGCACTTGAGCGCGCGATATATTTCGGCGGTTTCTAATCATCAATACATGTGTGCACATAATGTTGTCATTTGATCTCAAATGGACTGTAAAAGAAAAAGAATGCGGTTTTAAGCGCTTATTATCCTGTCACATGACAGTGGCAGCTGCGCCAACTAGCGGCAATGCGTTTCTTCTGAAGCGATGTAAACGATGCTACATTATGCTGCACGGCAGCATGTGGTGTTTTTTTAACGCATGGATATTTCACTCTTCCTTTTTATAGGCGGCTATGTGGCTGTCTTGCTCAGTGTGCCATTTCTTCTCATTCTTTCTCTTTTGGTTGGTTTATGGGGGTGTAACGTCCCAAAGCTACTCAGGCTATGAGGGACGCCGTAGTGAAGGACTCCGGAAATTTCGACCACCTGGGGTTCTTTCACGTGCACTGACATCGCACAGCACACGGGCCTCTAGAATTCCGCCTCCATCGAAATTCGACCGCCGCGGCCGGGATCGAACTCTTTCTCTTTTCCGTCTGAGAGGCAATTTCAACAAGCACGCACCGACACACACGGGCTGGCGGCCTTTCGAGGGCGACGTCTGCGGGAAGGGCTTCATAGATCGAAAGAATTTCTTCAACCACAAGATGGTAAACTCAAGGGGGAGGCCCTACAAATGCCCTGACTGCGAGTGCCATTTCAAGAATGTTTACAAAATGGAGCGGCATCGCACAACAGTGCACGCTTTTGGCGACACGTCTAGGCCAGTTTGTCGTCACTACAGAAAGAGCTTTTCACGGAACGACAGCCTTAAGAGACACCTCCTGCAGATGCACCCGAAAGAGAGACCTAACACTAGCTCGCATGTCACTGCGGAAGAGGTTCCCGCGCCACACTGACGCGAAGTACGACAGTGGGAAGTTTTGGCTCCGGTAGCCCCTGCTTAGACACACTGTAATTTCACCACGGTTGGATTGAAAAGAGCTGACCCCTAAGCAACGGCCAGCAAGGAAGGAGCAGGCCGTGTAGAAGTGCGTTGGTTGCAACGCCCACATGAGCGAAATAAAAAAAAAACGCGAAGCGAACTGTGTTGTGCAACGCTGCTATAGGAGCTATATTTTTCTTTGTGGTACGGGGAGTAGGGAGTCCGGTAGCAGTGCACGCAGCGAGCAGGGCGACTAAGTGATCCTGTATATCGTTAAAGCTGCACGTTACCTGCGGCCTTGGATCAACCCAACGGCTGGCCATCAACGACGCAGACTGCCTGTGCCCTTTGGTCACCGTGACGCCAGTGCATACAACTGCGCATCCTCGTCTCTGCCTACGCTGACGGAGCAGCGTGCCCGGCTGCCTACATAAGCCTGGAAGCCCTGATTCGCTTTTCAGTCCGGCAGCAGTGCCTGCAACGAGCAAAACGAATAAGTTATCCTGTGTATCTTTACACGTAAGAACAAACGACTTAGATAGGTTATAATAATAACCTTACTTGTTGTACTGCTGCCGACAAGCAAAAAAAAATAATTTTTGTATTTTTGCTGCTTTTTGACGTGGGCACACGATGATAAAGAAAGAAGAAAAGGAACTCACAAGTGTGCTTTCTGACTTACTCTGGGAAATGCGGGATCAAATGAGGGCAATAAAAGATTATCTTCACTTCTGTAGCGGCACCTCTGATGAAGTTAAGGAAATTGCTGGCGACATCAAGGCGTTACTTGAAGAAATAAAAGCGTTAACAGCTCAGAATCAACATCATAAACCAGAAAATGAAAGACTTGAAAAGAAAGTCGACGAGCTCGAACAATATCAGCCAAGTAATAACCTGGAAATTAGGGGTGTGTAAGAGCAGCTCGACTGGACCACAGTGATAAAAAAAGATCGGCGATCTTGTGGGGGAAGCGATAACTGATACTGATATCGACATTTTCCATCGGGCACCCACGGCTCGCGGAGAGGATAAGAATATCGTTGTACGGTTCATATCGCGAACCAAGCGCTACACGTTCATTCCCAAGTAAAAAAAAAAAGAAGCTGTGATCTGAAGGTGTGGGAGTTGAGGGCACAGGCACCGCTACCATTTACGTGAATAAGCATTTGACACGACAGAACAAGCTACATCTTGGTGCTGCCTTTGCGGAAAAGAAAAAGGCCGGATGGAAATACGTCTGGTTCAGCTCGGGTAAAATTTTGGCAATGAAAGATGAACAGACCGATGACATTTGAATTGCAAACGAAGATGATATCGCCCGCATCAAATAATCTTAGACGTCATTGTGTTGGTCCGGGTTTTTAACTTAATCTGCATGATGCTCAACTCAGCTTTTTTCATTACTGAATCATCCACATTAAATCAAATCCTCATTATTTACACCCATGTTTTTCCGTAATACACTTGAACGTCCGTAGCATGAGGAACAAGCAAGATGAATAACACCATCTGCCGGGCTAGTTGGTTGCGATCCATATGTATCAGGAGCGCGAACACAAAAAGGAAGAAGGAGAAGATAGTACAGAGCGCTGGACAGATGAGCTGGACATTTGGCTAAAGTCCCTGCAAGGTAATTTTTACGCATTTGTTTTCACACAAACATGGTTAAGCAAAGATGAGACTTCCCCTACTTTTACTGATTACATTCCAATACGATTAGACAGAACTGGCAGAGGTGATGGCCTGATTATTTATCTACAACGAAAGTGCGCATACCATATTGTTCATGAGTTCACAGTTATGAAGAGATATACAGTGCCTAACGGTGGAAACCAGCACGTTTTTAGTTGCTGACCTGTACAGACCACCAACTGAATATAAGCGGCATTTCCTTGAGCATTTAGAAAATGTAATAATCTATTGTGTTAATACTGATTAGCAGTTCTTTCTTTTAGGAGATGTAAACATCGACACGTTGGCTGACGACTCTTCTGCGCGCGAGTTCATGAATCTCTTATCCTCTTATAGCTGCGAAAATACCATTACTAATGCATGCCAACCCGAATTACTTCACAAAGTTCTACTTTTATAGATATATGTGTTTCAAACCTGGATGCATCAGATTTCAAAGCAGGGGCATTATCATGTGACGCCAGGGGCCATCTGCCCATATTCTTTGGCACAGAACACAACCTAGCCACGAACTATAAACGCAGCAGACTTGAATAGAACGCGGTGGATGACTCCTCCTTAAGCTTTTTTCATTCTTTAATTGAGCGGGCAGACTGGTCAAATGTGTATCTATAGCAGGAAGCAAATTCTGCGTACGAGGTTTTTCTCCGGGTCTTTATTAGTTGCTACAATGATGCATTTCCGCTGAGAGAGGATCAAAATGCAATCGGAAAATTAAAATGCCCTGGATTGACTCCGCCTTACTAAAATGCATCAAGAGAAAAATAATGTCTCACAAATTCATAAAATGCAAAGACGGCTACTTATTCAAAGAGTTTAAGAAATGTGGCAACAAATTAAACGCTGATATCAAGACAGCCAAACTTTCATATTATGAAACAATGTTTGCCACGATAAGAACGGATCCAGCAAACATCTGGAGGCAGGTAAATGATCTTACTGGCAGAAACCCATCACCGGTCAATAGTGGCCAAATGGTAATCAATGACTCCATAGTAGGTAGGCAAGTCGTTAGCAAATGAAATTAAGGAACGTTTCATTAATGCAGCCGTACCCGAGCCATCTGTTCAACAAAGTTGGAACTGCTGGCCTTCTCGTCGAGTAAATTCATTCGTTCTGGAAGCCGTTACCGACAGAGAAATCAATAGTCTTATAATACGCTTAAAAAATAATGTCGCAAGTGGGTATGACCCGCCGCGGTGGCTCAGTGGTTAGGGCGCTCGACTACTGATCCGGAGTTCCCGGGTTGGAACCTGACCGCGGCGGCTGCGTTTTTATGGAGGAAAAACGCGAAGGAACCCGTGTGCTGTGCGATGTCAGTGCACGTTAAAGATCCCCAGGTGGTCGAAATTATTCCGGAGCCCTCCACTGCGGCACCTCTCTCTTCCTTTCTTCTTTCACTCCCTTCTTTACCCTTCCCTTACGGCGCGGTTCAGGTGTCCAACGATATATGAGACAGTTACTGCGCCATTTCCTTTCCTTCCAAAACCAATTATTATTATTATTATTAAGTGGGTATGATGAAATTAAAGTTGAACCTGTAAAGCGAGTGTCATTAATAATCAGCCATGTCCAAGCCGATCTCATTAGTCTCACGTTTTCTACTGGAGTCTTCCCGGATAAACTAAAGATGGCCAAAGTAAATCCATTACACAAAGAATATCTAACTGACGATTTTGCGAATTACCGGACAATCGCAGTGCTGCCGGTGTTTTCAAAGATTTACGAATTGTAAAAGAATAACCGGCTGTCAAAATATCTAACCAAGTACCGTATAATACCAACCTTGCAGTATAGTTTACAGAAAAATCAGACAACTCAGGACGGTCTCCTTGCCGTGAAGCAGCAAATAATCAGAAATTTCACCTTCAGCTCTTCACCTTAGGAATATTTATCGATCTGCGCAAAACATTTGATTACGTTGACCACAAAATCTTAGCTATAAAATTAGATTGCTAAGGAATTCGAGGCGTCAAATTGTACTGTATCAGGAGCTACTCATCGTTTTGATGTCAGTTTGTTAAAATAGGCTTTACTTCTTCGAAAAATTTGACATTAAATGAGGAATCCCGGATTTCTCGATATTAGGCCCGTTACTTTTCCTTTTTTATGTGAATTCCATTACGGTACAAAGAACACCCACAATAACCATGTTTGCAGACAACACTAGTTTATCCTTTACAGGTAGAACCCTATGAAATTGAAGAATCGGCCAATCTGTATTTAAAGGATTTATCCACACGGTTGCAACAAAACAAACTTCATTTGAATGCAGTAAAAACGAAGGAAATGATATTTAAGCCAATCAATAAGCATAAAGAAATGATTAACTTACAGTACAAAGGACACACCTTAGAACAAGTATGTGTGCAAAAGTTCCTTGGAGTATGGTTTAGTGAAGAGTTGTCTTGGACCCCTCATGTCAATCATCTGCTCTCCGAACTTGCGAAGTTTTTTGGTTGTATTAGAAAAAAGCTTCTCTTCTACCTCTTTGGCTAAAGCAATCACTATATTACTCCCTGTTCTACTATAAGCTTTGTATGGCATTCTGGTCTGGGGAACAACGACAAAAGGAAACTATGATAGGCTACAACTGCTGCAAAAACATGTCCTCCGGATTTTTGTGAACCACACTGGCCCTATTAGATTGTTGTCGACGCAACCACTTTTTCAAAGATTTGATGTTTTACCAGCAGATAAAGTCTATTTATGGATACCGGCACAGCGAATATATCAAAAGAAACTCCACAGTGTTTACACATCTGTTTTGGCGCAATATGATATCCGTAACCCAAAACACACAAATAAAAACTCAAGACAAATTATGGAAAACAAGATCTGGAATATTAGGTAACAGACATGTTCAATAACTCTGCTTCTATTTTGAATTTCTGCCTACCCAGAAAAACGTTCAAACGTGAACTGCGGGCAATTTTGTTTTCCGTTGAGATTGTTAAGTAACAATGATAAATGTAAATTTTCTTTTCAATTGCTGAATTCTTTTTGCGTGTTTTTGTGATATTTGAGCGAATATTCAATGTGATTTAAAAAAACGGTTCATAGTCCTTAAGTAGAGCCATGTTGTATAGGATGCGGGCGTGTACTATCTGCAACGCAGCTTCTCTTTTGTACCAGCTCTGTGCTGTACTGCTGTAGGCTGCTCCTTTTGTTACGGGGGCAGGGACCTCGTCAGGAAACCATGCCTTTAGTCTCTGCCACCCGCAAGATGATGTGATTTTCCTCCAAATAAAAACTAACCGACTGACTGAGTGACTGATTTCAAGGCGAGTAGAAAGCATGTCGAAGCCCTGCGTAGTTGAAGAGATCTGTCACCTGTATGACGCATGTGAAGGCGTGAGGAAAATTGGGCAGACTACTGAAACGATGCCAGCATGCCTGACAGTATAATCTGACAGAGCGTGCATGTTGTCCAGATAAACGCACAGTGCACCCTCCATAACATGCTGGCCTATTCGCACGCCCAATTCAGCCGCCGAGGTGGCTCAGTGGTTATGGCTTTCGGTTGCTGAACCGAAAGGCACGGGTGCGATCCCTGCCGCGGCGGGCGAATTTCGATGCAGGCGAAATTCTAGAGGCCCGTGTAGTGTGCGATTTCAGTGCACAGTCAGGAACCTCAGGTGGTAGAAATTTCCCGAGCCCTTCACTATGTCGTCCCTCATAGTTTAAGTCGCTTTGGTATGTTAACCCCCATTAACTATAAGCCATTGCACGCGCTTTTATCTCTGGTGAGGCTTTTTCTAGCATTAAGCCCCAATGAAATGTCTCTTACTTCCGGTGTGACTGTCTGTCGGCGAGTGGCTTAGCGCGCGCAGGGGAGCCGTTTTATTAGTACACCTTTATTGAAAATCGGTAGCACGGCTCAACTTTGCACGCATACTCTGTTTTCATTTTTATTACCGGAGTACAGGTGAATAGCCACCCGATTCTTTGCCGATCCCCCAGTGTGCGTATGTGCCACCTTTTGATAGGCTAACAACAACAACAACGCATACTCTGCTTGTGGTTCTGGGCTACTTATCTTTGAAAGGTCGGTGTGACGCAAAATGTTCGGGCTGTGAGCCACATTGCAAGCTTTGTACGCAGCTGAATTGGCATGCCTTAGTTCCCAGGCGCCGGCCATTATTTCAACAGGAGACGACAGCTCTGCACGAGAATGTGTCCAATATACATTTCACTGAGTAGCTTTGTCACGTAGGAAGAACCACACTGAAGTGGAAGCTTTCGGTTTCTTTAGACTGCATGCCGAGCAAATAGGTACGGCATTGCAAGCAGAAAAGAACAGCTGGTGAGGAGTAGAATGGCTGGTTACGTAGCGCACTCCCGAAAGGGCTGTTAGGAACTCCTGAGAACAGGAGTAACCAGTCTTCTCCAATATTTGCAGAGGTATTGTGGGAGTGCTAGTAGGAGGAAATTTTACCGCTCTCTAGGCAAGAGTTGATTTTGGAGGAATGTTGCCCTCAGGTAGAAGTGAACTTGACAATTAATAGAAATATTATATACTTCTTTGCAGCTCACTTTGCAGAACATTTCAGGAGTATGTCTCTCTTCCTTTTAGGTATCTGTTACAGTATATTTCTGAGCACTTTGCCTTCCTATAAATTGGCATTTATGATCCTCAGGCGATTATATTTCATTTTATGAAGAAGCCCGTTTTATTGGATAGGAGCACTCCTATGGGAGCCTGATTTTAGATTATACTGTTTCAGAAAGAATGCCTGAATAAAATTAGTGACTAATTTCAAACAATATTTTTATTGGGTACAAAACATTGGAGCCAAGTATCCAGCAGCTTCCTTGTCATGTTAACGAAGAACCAACGCCTTGGCCCCTGTGGAAATTACGAGGAGTGTCTTGACCTGCGGCCTCTTTGGGTATTCAATTTGAAAGGCCGAAGCGGATGAAAATAGACATTTCTATGTTGCAAGCAAGGAGGGTGCCTTAAAAAACGTGTCAACATACAGGCACGTCATGCTGCCGCTGTTTACAAGACACGACGTGAAAGGAGGTTTCTTCTGAAAGAAATTCTAGAGAAAAAGAACATAAACGCATGAGGGCAATTATACATCAAAGCTTGCCTTATCAGCTGCTTCAAGTTGAGTTCAGTCGAGGACTTCATAGGAATTTTTTATAAGATAGGTATTGTTGATGTTTAAACATTTTTCGTCACAAAATATTAACCTAGTAGTGCAGAGCAGCTAATCTGCAAGGTAATAGATATCTGTACCCTCTCTGATGACATCGGATGAAGGTTTTCCGGATCCAAAAAATGGCAGAAAAAGCCGCTTTTCTAGCCGTGAATGCAATACGGCGAATGGAAAGCTCCGTCAACCGGGAACCTTTTCCTCATACTGCATAGAACTGCAAAAATAAAATGGTCTTATTGTGGCACTTGCGAATTCGCGCTCCCTTT
>JARKHS020019010.1:0-16465 GCA_030143305.2 Amblyomma americanum
ACCGCCACCCACCATCGGTCCGCGTCGCCCGTCAGCAACAGAGGAGGGGGCGAAAGGGCCCACGATGCTGCCGGGCTACCGACGGCGGGACACAGCTAATAAGCATGAAGGGGTTCGTCTGTCGCTCCGGGAAACCAGATTAAGGGTCGCCCCTGTCTTCCCACATTCTTGGCGAGTCTTGCCTGTCCGCCATGACAGGTGTCCGTCACAGCCCTCCTGGGAATGCGCTTTTGTTCACGAGGCACGGCGGGAAGCTGTGGGTGCCTTCCCGGCGATAGCCCACGTCGTAAGGGGGGGGCGGAGGGGGTCCGTGCGTCAAGCGACAATTTTCGCTCCCCGTATGTACTCGGGGGCTCTCGGTTTCCGCGTGTGCCGGCGTCCTGCTTTCTGCAAAGGTATGCAGCTGGAAAAGAGGGGCGGCCTTAAGCCCCAACTCGATGCACACACAAGGAATGTACCTCGTAGCACACAAGGAATGTCACACTCGCTCACCCTCCAGAAGAATGTTCTCCGAACATTTGAGTCCCTGCAGCTCCCCTTGTCTTTCTGAATCGCCTCGCACAGTGCGTCCGACAAAACACTTTTCGCTGCACTCAACACCACTGCACAACACCATATGCCTCCGCTGTCATAACTGGCGTCTCCATGGGCAGCACTGATCTTCTTTTACAGATAAACATGAAACTCAGCACCCAAGCCTCTCCTTTCTAGTCCAAACTGGACGAAATAAATTTACCACAGTTACAAAGGAGCTCCCACTTCTAGCACGATCACGGCACAGACAAAAATATAGATAACGAAAGGAAGTAGGGCAGGTTCTGCATGCGCTCCGCATGCTCTCCTGTGAAGGTGTTACTTAATGACAGAAAGGTTTAACTACCAACTCCGATAACTTAACACATAAGCACATAGCAATGTTATGAGCTGCGGCATTACACAATTCTAACCAGTTCACAACTCCGCTCTGTTTACGCCATTAGTCCGACTTAGCTTTCCGATTTCGCAGCGGATATCGGCCTTCATGAGTCATACTAAGTAAGTCTGTGCCCCTTTGTCTGCTTTGGGACTCGCGAGGGCTCGTGGCAGGAGCCTCTCCTGGCGTTATCTGCGCGGCAACCTCGCGCGCTTCTTCTTCTAGCAATGCATGAAGTAAATCCGGTGGCATTCCGGCCGTCACCTCGGGCGCCTGCCGAACAAATGCAGGAGAGGGCGTTTCTTGCGAACTATCTGCGCGCTCCGCTTCACTTCTGTCCCCATCAAAATCCGCGCTTTCCCTTTCCTCATTTCGTGAATACTGAACCGGTGCCGACTTGAGGCGATTTGCGTGTATCCTTATCAAACGCTGGTTCACGTCTCGGACTCTGAAGTTTACCGGAGAAAGCTTCTCGACAACCTCGCACGGTCCTCTCCACTTCGTCTGGAACTTACGAGCTAGCCCAATCTGCCTTTGGCAGTTTTCAATGTACACGCTGTCCCCCACATCAAACGGCGCGTCTCTAGCACTGCGATCGTGCACCTCCTTCCTGCGCTTCGCCGCTTTCTTTAAGGACTCCTTTGCGATGTCCCTCGCCACTTGCAAGCGCGATTCTAGCTCAACCTTATAGTCGTCCAGTGAAGCGTATGGGACACGACGGGGGCCCTCTGGCACTTCACTAGGCTGGTCCGGGTCTCGGCCGTAGAGAAGAAAGAATGGCGATTCGCCCGTGCTCTCGTGTGCTGCGGAATTGTAGGCAAACATTGCATACGGGAGCCACAAGTCCCAGTCCCGCTGGTCGCGCGAAACAAAATGCGACAGGAACCCGGCCACGGTTTGGTTCAGTCGCTCCACCGCGCCGTTGCAAGCCGGATGGTACGGTGTTGTCTGCTTCTTAGCGATCTTAAGCAGCTCGCAAACTCTCCTCATTAGCTGCGACACGAAGTTCGTTCCCCGATCTGTCAAGAGTTGCCTCGGGGGTCCATGTCGGAGCACGATCTGTTCGACAAATGCTCTTGCAACCGTGTCTGCCTTCTGATCTGGGAGTGCTACCGCTTCCGCGTATTTTGAAAGGTGATCGACAAATACTAAAATGTACTTGTTTCCGGAAGTGGTCGTGGGCAAGGGGCCCATTATGTCCATACCTGTCCGCTCGAAGGGAGCCGAAACCTCAGGGAACGGCTGAATTGGAGCTGGTCTTCGTCCCTTGGGTGTTTTTCTTTCGAGACAGGAATGACACTTCGCACAGTAGTCTCTAACATCCTGTCGCATGCCACTCCAAAAGTACAAACGCTCCACACGCCTGCGTGTCTTCGCTACGCCAAAATGACCGGCGCATGGCGCATCGTGAAACGCGCGAAGAACCCTTTCTGTCCACGACCGAGGTATGACGACTCTCTCCCAAGCGGTTTTCTCTGGTCTCCCTTTCCTGGTTGGCCTCGTGCGCCGACACAGGGTGCCGTCTTTGCCAATGAAATAACCTAGCTGTTCGGGGTGAGACGGTGCGCCCTCTAAGCTTTCGATTATTCGCTTCAGGTCAGGATCTTTGCACTGCTCTGTGCGTAATTCGGCGGGGTCGACTACGGGGACAAACTCATCTATAGCTGCCACGGCAGCTGTGCGGCTGAGTGCATCAGCATTCAGATGTGTCTTTCCTGACTTGTGCTCAACTTCAAAGCAGTATTCCTGCAGGTGTAGATTCCATCTAGCGAGTCGCGAGCTAGGGTCCCTGACACTCATCACCCATTTCAGAGGATGGCAGTCTGTGACTAGCTTGAATTTGCGGCCGTAAAGGTAGCATCTGAAGTGCTTTACTGCCCAGACAACGGCGAGGCACTCCCTTTCCGTAGCTCCGTACTTTTGCTCTGTGGGGCTCAGCTGTCGGCTAGCAAAAGCAACGGGATGTTCTTTGCCCTCGATAACCTGAGATAGCACGGCACCAACTGCGAACTTTGACGCATCTGTGGCCATAACGAAGGGCAAACTAAAATCCGGGTGGCGCAACAGCGGTGCACTCATTAGCTACCTTTTCAGGGCCCCAAAAGCATTCTCCGCGTTTTCGTCCCAGCGAAAGGCGGCATTTTTGGCTGTTAAGGCGGTGAGCGGCTTAGCGAGCTTGGCGAACTCCTGTATGTGCCTTCGGTAGTAACCGATCAGGCCGAGAAACTGCCGGACCTGGCGGACGCTAGTCGGGGATGGAAAATCCGAGACACACCTTAGTTTCTCAGGGTCCGGTCGCACGCCGTCAGCTGAAACAACGTGCCCGAGGTATTTCACCTCGTTTTTGAGGAATTGGCACTTAGAGGGCTTCAGCTTGAGACCCGCTGCTCCTAGTCGCACCAAAACCTGCTCAATATCGCGCAAATGGTTATCAAAACTGTCACTGTATATGATAATGTCATCCATATACACGAAGCACAGCCTCCCCAGAAGACCTGCCAGGATAACATCAGCGGTTCTCTGCCAGACAGCAGGGCTGTTGGCCAGACCCATCGGCATTCTTTTCCATTCATAGTGCCCTGAGGGCGTGTTGAATGCCGTTTTCTCGGCATCTGCCGGATCCATTGCTATCTGCCAGAATCCCGCCGCCATGTCCACTACCGTGAAGTACCTGGCAGAGCCCAGCTGAGAAAGCGTCTCCTGTATATTGGGGATGGGGTATGGATCGATGCGAGTTACGGCATTTAGTTTGCGGTAGTCCACTACCAATCGATACGAGCCATCTGGCTTTTCCACCAATAGTGCTGGTGCTCCCCAGGGTGACTTTGAGTGTTCGACAATGCCGCGATCAATCAGGTCCTGCACCTGCCGCTCCATCTCCTCACGTTGGGAGTAAGGAATCCTGTACGCACGCTGGTAAACGGGCGATGAAGTGCCGGTTTCTATCCTGTGCTTTATAACGCCACAGCAGCCCAAATCCAGGTTGGACGCGGCGAATACCTCCGAGTAGTCGTTCAGCAAACCAGCCAGAGCCTCCCTCTCCCTGGATTTTACGTGAGAAAGATCGAACGACACCTTTGGAGCAGCCGAAGGACTAGCATGCTCTACAGTTGCGAGTACCGTATCGGTGGGCTCACGTTGCTCTATCGCAGAGGTGAAGAAAGCCAATGTTTTGTTCTTGGGAAGGCTCAGTGGCTGCTGGCTACAGTTAACCACCCGTAGGGGCACTCTGTGGGCGTCATTAACTGTCACGAGGCACGCGGCTGCCTTCAGGCCATTTCTGGGAGAGTCGACCGGCTCAAGCACTCCCACGGCGCCGCTCTCTACATCTGAAGGCACAAACGCGTACAAATTGTGCTCCGACCAAGGAAGGACGACCGCCTCCTCGACCAGCCGGACGGCAACCCGCGAATATACCTTCTCCAATGATCCCACTGTTTGACGGGTGTCAATATCGGTAATGCGAATCTCAGCCCCTCTCCTGTTCAAAAACGGAACTTTTGAGCCGCCCGCATTAACCTCTTCCTCAGAGAATGAGACTACTACCTTCCCTTTTCTCAAAAAATCCTGCCCTAATATACCTGACACTCCGTTTGGCAGAGACACCGTGTCCGGGCATACGTAGCAGGGGTGCTCCAATGCAATTCCGCCGAGAGAGAAGTGTAACCGGTAGAGTCCACTTATGCCAAGAGGATCCCCCGTTATGCCTACAAATTTGGTTGCCATACCACCAGACGCTTCCAACACCTCGCGGTCCCCCTTCCTTCGAAGCGTGTTAAAACTGCTCTCCTTAAGCAATGTCACCTTTGACCCCGTATCTATCAACAATTCCATGCAACAACCATTTAACTTGCAACGCACAACAGGGCATGCCTCGTCGGCCACACAAACTACCACCACCTCATCATCCACTGCTCCCTCCCCACGCTCCTCAGGCTGGGGAGGACTAACTAGTTTTTTGTCTCGGTATCTGGAGCCCCGCTGTAGGCTTGCTTAGGGCGTGTGTCGCCTGCTTCTCTTTGTGGCTCCCCACGGCGCACGTTTTGGCAGAACCTGGCGATGTGTCCGCGACCCTGGCAAGCGAAGCATACGATTTCTTCAAAATCTCGCATACCGCGCCTGTAGCTTTGTGGCGGTCTCCGGTTTCCAGCGAATGGGCGCTGTTGAGCGCGCGCTTCAACCTGGCGTTCTACCTGCTGAGATAGCAGCTGTTCTAAGCGATCTAACCGCTCTGTCAAGAGAGCAACCTCAGGGTTGAGCACCGCTCTCTCTATGACGCGTACTCTCGCTGCGGCTGTCGTTAACGCCTCATTTCGTTCCTCATCCAATGCGGCCTCCACGGCTTGGTCGAAATTGCTCGGCTTGCGCGAGAGCACGAACCGGCGCACGGGGTCTTGCAGACCAGCCACGAACAAAGCGGTCATTTCCTCTTTAAGTAGATCCTCCGCGTATTTCTTCCTTAGCTGGTCTCCTTCCTCCTCCCTGCTTAACGTATCGCGTGCTAGGCGCTGAAGCCGTGACGCAAATGTTCGCACGTCCTCCCCTACCATCTGTCCGGCGTCACGGAACCTCTGTGCCCGCACGTGACGTGGTTCAGTGTCGAAATGCTCAAACGCGAGCTTCTTAAATTCCGCAAATGATTTTGTGGATTTTACTTTTTCGTCTCGCCATGCAAAATCATGAGCAGCTCCTGCCATCTTACACCTCGCCATTCCCAGCATTTGAGCATCGGACCATCCCCCCATTTTCCCAATCTCTTCTAGCATGGAAAAGAAATCGCAGATTGGAACCCCTGTCTTATCTCCTGTAAACGTCGGAATGACGCTTCCTAATGCCAGCATGCTTGCTCCGAGCGACGGCTGTGGAGTGGGAGCTCCCTCAGATAAATACTTTTTTTTTTCAAGCCCTCCGGTGCCTCAAGCCTCTCAAATGGGGGTAAAAGTCCCACAATCAGTCCCGTGATTCCCTTTTGATTACAATTTTGAAGTCATGAATGTCGCAGCATTCAGAGGACATTTGCTTTTGAGACCCCACTTCTGACACCAGTGTGATGACCCCCATAATGCGCAGGTCCACACGGGACGGAGAGGCAAAGAGACACCGTATGGCTCAGTTTAAACAAACAGGTATATTCAATAATTACACATGATTAAGATTATACATCAGAGGCTGGGGCGTCCGAGCTTACGTGCCGACGACTTCATGGGGGCGATGGAGTGGCTCCGGAGTTGGGCTCGAGCGGTTGCTGGCAGAAGCTGCACGCCGTCGGGCTTCGGCGCTGAAGGCCCTCTTCGCGAACGATGTCGTCCTGAGCGTGTATGCAGTAGAATTTCAATAGTCGTCCGTTTCTTCGAGGATGGTTCACAAACCCTTCCTCTAGTGTCGTTCGGCTTGGAAGATGAACAGGAGGCGAGCTTGTAGATGATGACAGCAGAGCATAATTTTACAACATACATATACAGAGAGTTAAACTGGAAAAAGCAGAACTGAATTTACAAAAGAACAAACTTTGCACTACTTTACTCATCGACCGGGCAGGTTAGTGCCTAAGTAGCATCACATTACATGCTAAGCATGGAGCCCCAGCTCAGACTGGACTGCATCCGTTTACATGCGCTTTTAAGCACTTGATTAACAAAGGACTAAGGGCGGTCATTTTCAGTGGCCCGCCCAAAGCATCAATTCTCCAATCAAAAATAACATGCGAGATGGGGACAACCCCTTGGGTTGGGCTTAGCCTCGAACCCAGAGTCTTGTTAACAACACAAACTAAATAAACAAAAACGCCACAACTCTCTCTCAAGTGAGAGTATCCACAGGCTCTCCCTTCGGAGCTAATCCTTGCCCCATGCATGCATACCGCCACCCACCATCGGTCCGCGTCGCCCGTCAGCAACAGAGGAGGGGGCGAAAGGGCCCACGATGCTGCCGGGCTACCGACGGCGGGACACAGCTAATAAGCATGAAGGGGTTCGTCTGTCGCTCCGGGAAACCAGATTAAGGGTCGCCCCTGTCTTCCCACATTCTTGGCGAGTCTTGCCTGTCCGCCATGACAGGTGTCCGTCACGGCCCTCCTGGGAATGCGCTTTTGTTCACGAGGCACGGCGGGAAGCTGTGGGTGCCTTCCCGGCGATAGCCCACGTCGTAAGGGGGGGGGGGAGGGGGTCCGTGCGTCAAGCGACAATTTTCGTTCCCCGTATGTACTCGGGGGCTCTCGGTTTCCGCGTGTGCCGGCGTCCTGCTTTCTGCAAAGGTATGCAGCTGGAAAAGAGGGGCGGCCTTAAGCCCCAACTCGATGCACACACAAGGAATGTACCTCGTAGCACACAAGGAATGTCACAGTGTGTGTGTGTGTGTGTGTGTGTGTGTGTGTGTGTGTGTGTGTGTGTGTGTGTGTGTGTGTGTGTGTGTGTGTGTGTGTGTGTGTGTGTGTGTGTGTGTGTGTGTGTGTGTGTGTGTGTGTGTGTGTGTGTGTGTGTGTGTGTGTGTGTGTGTGTGTGTGTGTGTGTGTGTGTGTGTGTGTGTGTGTGGTGTGTGTGTGTGTGTTTAGAATTTTTGAGTTTTTTCCTCTCCGTTTTTATCACGTTATTGTACACTACAAGTCTATGGGGCATAAAGAAAGCCGGAGAGGAGGGCTGTGGATTAATCCTAATAATCAGAGATTTTTTCCTACAACTGACTTTATTGAGAGCAAGTAAGAGGTGTCAATTTTTCTGCAATCAATTCTTCAATTTCCTTTCTTCAGTTATTTGCCCTGACGCGATTTCACTGTTGTAAGATATACCGACACCATAATAGCACTTACATTTGACGCCTCTTTCCGGTCGAACTGTTCCCGGCGTTGCGGGTAAAGAGGGTTCCTCTTCTAATCAGTTAATTCAAATTCAGGATCCGCGACGGGAAGGCGTCAAATATCTGCATTTAAGACGCTCCTTATACACATTTGAAATCCCCGTTATACATATATACACTATACTATACATATATATATATACGCTATACACTTAGTGTCCTCAACCCACTCAGCGTCCGTCTTCAAACCACTTAGTCTCTAAACCAAGCCAACATTTCTGTCCCAATCATCATAGCTGTCGAGGTCACGTTTTACAGCGACAAGGTACAGCTGCACTACGGCAGTGCAAAGGCCCCCAGGCCAGACAAGCTAAAAAAAAGGAAACATTTGCACGGGTAACTTTTTCCAACGAAACGACGAACACCCTCCGTCGGCGATGACGTCTGAGCCTCCCAAACCCACGACAACCAGAGCTTTCAGCCCCAGAATTTCACTCCCGACAATGAAGTCGATAGCGACTCGACCGCACTCATAATTTCTTGCCATTCATCCGCTACAGGCCTGGGTGCTAGAGCCGCTCCTCAACTTCATCCAAATCTTAATCTTGGTGGTCCCGTCTGCTGTCACAATATCAGGTTCATTTCCTGCTCTTCGATGTAAGGTTCTAGGTATCGGATAAATCCCTCCAAGCTGGAACTTTTCTGTTCCAGAGGAGCGAAAGACAGGCACGCTCGCAGTGGAAGGAAACACTGTGTGCTGAATCCCCCAGGAGTGAATCTGGTGAAGTAACCATTCTCGAAGCCATGCACGTCTCTGAAGGTCGGTGGTGGCTCTGATTAGGCGAGTTTGAGCTCTTGATGTCTCTTGTCGACGAAGACGGTTCATCACTAGAACCAGGATGAGACTGGGAGGGACCACTCTCAACATGCATTTCCTTGCTCGAGCTTGGCGCTCTCGTTCTTGGCCGCGGCGTCGCAGCAATGTGAAATGATGCTTCGGGACTATTTTCATTTTTTCCAGCGTAGCAGTCCAGAGTGAAGTTCCCCAGAGGAGGTGATGCCATCCGCTTCGCCTTGTAGCTTTCGTTTCATGTAGTTTCTTTTTTGAAGAATACGTTGCTTCTGAGCTGTCGGCTTTCGTACACATACGAGACGCAAATGCCTTGAGTCGCTGTTGAAGGCCGCTTCGTGTGGAAACGCCCACTGTATCTTCGAAGTTGAAGGGGGCGTCATTGGGCCAACCAGATGAGCAGGAGGTGCCTGCTGCTGTCTGCGATTTTGCTGGTGCTTTGCTGCAGTCTTGGAAAAAAGAGGTGAGTGTAATGCTGCCTTTTTTGTCTCCTCGATTCGCTTCCACTGATTATGACAGAGCCTTGTGATGTTTGCGTTGCCCACGAGTCACGGGAAAAGTCGCTGTCTCACGGCTCTCCTTCACATCGTCCTTCCATTTTGCTCCGTTTGCATTTTTTGATCGACGAGTGGGGGGATGCGTACTTGAGGTTTGCGAGATATTCTCAGACGCACCTGTCATGTTTCCAAGCCGACTTCCTTCTGAATGATGCACGCCTGTAGTCAGTGATGGCTGAGGAAAGATTCCAAAGGAGGTCGTACCCGACTCCTCCAGGCCGGCTTTAGGTGCAGTGGAATTCGTAGTGTTTGATGCAAGCAAAGCACCTCCTGCGTTGGCACCAGGTGTCTTGGAAATCCCGGAGAACACGATGGAACTGGACAGCGCCTGAGCGCCTGAGTCATTCCGGTGGTCTCCAGGCTGCAGCGAGATACCCCCTTGGCTAATGACGCTGGAAGACGAACAATGGAAGGCGTCACTTCGTGGTGCGGCAGCTATGGCACCCTCACCTTGAGCAGCCATACTTCGCTTCCTCGCAGACATTGTTGGGAAGCTGCTCCAGGGGCCGCTTCCGGTTTCTCTCGGACGAAGTGATGAGAAGTTCAGCTGGGGAGATCGGATGTGCTGGCCCGATGGGGTAGCCGAGCCTAGCGACATCGAGATTTTAGCTACGCACGCAGCGGCCCAAGCCTCGACGCTTTGGTTGCCCTTGGTTGCCACTGCAGCCTGATAGAGCTGTCACCTTGGGAAATCTTAGGAGCGGGGGTCACGCAAGCGTAGCTTCGTGCCTGGTCAAGAACAGATCTGGTCCGCCATTGCAGCCGGCGAGCAACGGAAAAGAAGGGGAACAGGCCGTGCCGCCGCAGGAGAGGCACGAGGACAGAGCGCGGCCGCAAGCGCGTGTTCGAGAGAACGAGCGGCAGCAGGACGGTGTTCGATGGTTGGCCGGAGAACCGGGTTTCGCTCTCTTCTCGTGCCTACCTACACCGTAACAATATACAGAGTGCTCTTTCAGCCAGCCGCCACCGAAAGGCCAAGGCGGGAATAAAAAATATCTCGCGTTAGCAATAAAGCAGAAAACAATAGAGCAATATACCGATTAATCCACCAGTTCGAAGGAACCGATGAGGAACTCCTGGACAAATGCGCATCATGTGCTTCGGGGTCACAAACCCGAGAACCTATGCAAGAGCTTATCGGGGGAAAGAAAATCCAAACCTAGATAGACCCATCACACGAAAAGTCCGTGCAGCAATTCGAAACACAACTAGGAATACGGCAGCGGGTGCGGACAAAATCAACAACGCACTCATCCGCAACCTCAGTGACGAGCTAGTCGAAGAATTAACCGATTTCTTCAACAAGCACTGGGCAGCGGAGACCGTTCCCGAGGATTGGAAGCATGCAGAGATGGTTATGATTCCAAAACCAGGTAAAAAGCTACAAATCGAAAACCTAAGACCCATCTCCCTCACATCGTGCCTCGGCAAGCTGTACGAGAGAGTGGTAACATTAAGGCTACAACAAAACATGGAGGATCACGAACTCTATCCCCATAGTATGTTCAGATACAGGGCGAAACTGTCGAACCAAGACGTACTTCTACCAATCAAAGAAGGAGTTTTAAGTAACGTCGCTAGGGACGGAGAGAACGTAATAATGGCACTGGATATCAAAGGAGCTTTTGACAACGTAAGCCACGAAGCCATCCTGACAGGCCTGGGCGACCTGAACTGCGGTAGGAGGGTCTTCGGTTACGTCAAAGCTTTCCTCTCAGATAGAACAGCGACGATAGGGCTGGGAGAACTCCGTTCGGAGAAGTTCCACACCCCTAACAAGGGAACTCCCCAGGGCTCGGTCATCTCACCTACGCTTTTTAAGGTTGCGTTGATCAGCCTTGCAAAACAACTTAAGGAAGTCGAAGGAATACACCATGCCATGTATGCCGACGACATCACTAAAGGAAAAGGAAGAAAGACTACAGGAGGCCACGACCTGCGTAAAAGCGAGAGGGCTAGCATGCTCCACCGAAAAATCAGAACTTCTCAGAGTCTGGAGGGGGAAGGTGGTGGTGGTGGAAACTTTATTACATACAGGGGATTTTAGGACGCGCAGGTCCTTGGGTCCCCGCACGGCCCCACTGCACTCAAACGTTCATGTCCCGGAGGCCCATAACGCTGACAGAACGGCCTGTGGCGATGGCTTGCTTGGCCGGGTCCTCGGAGCGCAGTAGGGTCTCCAAAGCCTCTCAAGTGGTAAGGTGCTCCAGGCCCCGCGGATGAGGATCCGCAGGGCAGAGGAAAAGGATATGATCTAGAGTGGCTTTGGGGACGTGGCAGAGGGTACAGGAGGGGTTTGTGTGGACTTGGTGATAGCGCGAGCGTATATAAGGGGAGGGTAAGGTGCGTGTTTGGAGCCGCCTCTAAAGTGTCTGATGATAATTGTCGAGGGAGGGATGGGGTCGTGGGTACAGCCGACGCTCAGCTTTGCAGTCCTGCGTCAGTTCGCTGAAGAATGCATGCGCTCCCGTGAGAACCCCAGATCGGAGGCCGCCGGTGCCCGGTTGAGAGAACCTCGGGCTAAAGCGTTGGCAGCCTCGTTTCCGGGATTCCCGGAGTGGACAGGTACCCATATGAGCTCCATGTGGCGGGGCGGGTGTGCAGCGAAGGAGTTCAATATGCGAAATGCCGGGACGTGAACTCTCCCGCGGGCGAAATTTAGTATGGCAGTTTTAGAGTCCGATAGTATATACCGGGCCTCCGTGCGCGTGATGGCTACAGGGATAAAGACCTCTTCAGGCTCCTCCGAAGTGGCAGTGTGGGATATGTGAAGGGTAGCAGTCAGTTGTAGGGAGGGGTTCGTGATGGCTGCAACCGCGTCCTCGCCCGTGCATGCGGCATCCACCCAAACGGCATCCGGTTCCATGTCATAGTGTTTGTGGAGCGCCCGTGCGCGAGCTCTGCGGCGGGGTTCGTGGTAGGTGGGGTGCATATTTTTGGGAGAGGTTTAATAAGTAGTTCGCGGTGAATGTGGTGGGGGATCGGGAGCTGTGTGTGATCCGTGGCTGGTATGCTGATGCCGAGGGTGTGTAGGATGTGTCTGCCGGTGGTGGTTCTCGCGAGACGTATGTATTGTGTCTGTCGGTGGGCCTCGATAAGCTCACTTATTGTGTAGTGTAGGCCTAGATGGAGGAGTTTTTCGATTGAGGTATTTAGGGGTAGGTGTAGTGCTGTCTTAAATGCTGTTCGGATCATGGCATCCAGGGTGGAGATTTCTGTGGCCTGGAGTTTCAGGTAGGGGAGCGTGAAGAGAAAGCGGCTGAGGACGAAGGCATGAATGAGACGGCATAGGTCATGCTCCTTCATGCCCCGGTGGTGTCCAGAAACTCTGCGGATTAGGTGGGATATCGACACCGCCGTCTGCTTGAGTTTCTGGATGGTGAGAGTATTTTTCCCGTTGTTCTGGATGTGGAAGCCCAGTACCCGGAGAGTGTGTACCTCCGGGATGTACCGGTTTTCCAGTTTCACGGTTATGGGGGCTGTGGGGCAGTTTCGGGTTGTGGGGCGGAGTATGAGGAGCTCCGACTTCTCCGGAGAGCATGAGAGTCCGATACTCCGCGCATGTGTTTGGGTGAGGGTAGCTGCCGACTGCAGAGTATTCTCTATGTCTCCATTACTGCCATGGGTGGTCCATAGAGTGATATCATCGGAAACAAAACTGCACAGTCCCGAACAGCGACGAGCTTAGGCTCAACGTCTACCTGGAGGGAAAACCCATACCAGAGAAAACACTCATAAGAATCTTGGGTATGTGGATACAATCAAACCAACGGTGTACACATGCACTTGCTCTACTCAAAGCTTCCACCCTTCAAGTTGCCCGCATGATCACGCGCTCGGGCATGGGAGAAGAAGACACGCTAAAGCTGGTCAGGAGCCTGGTGATCAGCCGAGTCACCTACAGTCTCCCATACTACAACCCAGTCAAAGGCGAAATCCAACAGATTGATGCGATTATACGCAAAGCATAGAAAACAGCACTCCATCTACCACAACGCGCATCCACAGAGAAGCTTTTAGCACTAGGACTTCATAACAACTTTGAAGAACTGAGAGAGGCACAACACGTCGCCCAGTTGCAGAGACTACAGCAGACTCCGTCTGGCAGAGAGCTTCTGCAGAAGTTGGGATGCAACGAACAAATACAAGAAATCCAGCGAACCCCGACTATCCCGGACGGCATAGGGGGCACAATTAGAATGACCCCCATCCCCAAGAACATGGACCCAAACCTACACGAAGAACGCAGAAAGGCGAGAGCCGAGTACATCCAAAAATCACTAGCCCGCCAGACAACAAAGGTGTATGTGGACGCAGCCACATACCCCAGAAGGACGGGACAAAACAACTCCAACGCGGTAGCGGCTGTGATAAACTCTGACATGCGGGAAATCATCAGCGCGTCGCTACGGGACTGCACGGTAGTCGAGGCTGAAGAAGTGGCCGTCGCTGTAGCGGCAGCGGAGGGCTACCGGACTAAGCGATCCTTAACAATACTAACCGACTCTCAAACGGCATGCCGAAACTTCATGTTAGGCAGAATAGGTCACAGAGCGCTCCGCATACTCCGCTCTGGGGACCGACCCAAACAAAGCACAGAAGAATAAGAACCAATAAAACATACGATAGTATGGACGCCGGGACACGCGGGAGTGGAAGGCAACGAAGAGGTCGACAGGGTAGCTCGAGGGTACACTTATTACCGAGCTCCCCCCACAAGCGACCTCGAGGAAGCCGAACCTGTCCCTAGAGATTACTCGGCAATCTTAAACCACTACAAGTGCTGCAGGAAACGGTGCCCCCCACCACATAAATCTCTCTCCAGGGAAGACGGCGTCGCCTGGAGGCTGCTACAGACGGACTCATACCCGAATCTAAATACACTAAACAAAATACAACCCACACAATACACAGACAAATGCCCATGGTGCCATGAAACACCCACGCTCTATCACATAACGTGGGCCTGCCAGAAAATAGAGGTGGCACCAAAAATACCAAACCCGAGTGCGGAGCAATGGGAAGGAATGCTCTCCAGCGACCGTCAGGACGTCCAACTTGGGCTGATCCGGCGAGCACAGCTGGCAGCTGCATCCAGCGGAGCCCTGGACTAGGGGCAGACGACCATTGCTAAGAATACGGAAGACACCATCAGACTCCGCCAAATTCCTCACCTACTCTCTAGAGCTCAATAAACGTTTTCCTTCATTCCTTCCTTCGCGTTAGAAAAGTGTTGGAAACTAGCGCAGAACTGATTCCCAATTTAAGACGGTGGTGCAGGTCACATAAGCATTGCAGACATCGGATTTAACGTTTTTTCATGCGGAAAGTCTGGGACCCACTCAATACGTACACGCATCCCGCAGCCAGTATGTATTGAGTGGTCCCCACGGGATCTGCTGATCTAGGAAAGCTAGGCAGATTTAGCGACCCGCCTTGCGAATCCAAACTCATCACTGCCTCGGCTCCTTCATTTGGACAATTTTACCCTCCTTTCATCAAGAAAGGAACTCCTCCGGCACCGCACACGTGCTCTCTTCCCTCCGTATGCGGTAATCCTCCCCCGCGGTCTTACCCGTACAGAGGAGGTTGCGCTTAGGAGGATCCGGGTCGGGGTTGCCCTCATACCAGCCATCACTCGGAAGTGACCTCAGTACCGAGAATTGTTTCCTCGGCCAGGGTGTCCGATATGTAAACACGAGGACATTGAGGCCGGCATTCATCACTTACTGTGGGACTGCCCAGCTCTCAAGCCTACAAGGATCCGGCACCTGATGGTAGCAGGTCTTTCACCAAGCAACCCTGCTTCATACATTGCCTGGACGCAGGGACCGTACCATCGTTCTCTACATGACTTCATCAAATCAGCTAGCATTTTTCCATTCATTTAATCATTGATACATATTTCATCACACCTTCACCCATCATTGGTGCCCTAAGGCAATAAATTTCGCTTAAAAAAGTCTGATTATCGCGTACTTTCTTCGCCCTTTTCCACCTTCCATCATATATCGAAAGTCAGTAAGATCACTGCGCGAAAGGTCATGAACGCTGATATCGTTTGGGTTTCTATACTGGCTACTTTTGCGCGATGTCCGTCTACGTTACTGTCACTCTTTGCGCTGTATCAGAGCCTGCAAAAATGTTATCCAGTGTAGTAAACCAGCCTATCACTGCCGTTGCACGCACTTCTGGAGTGCCCATTGACCATTTTTGAGCACGTTTTTGAGAGCCCTTTTCAGAGCCACTTTAAAGAGCGCCGCATCAGGAGTATCCTCGAGCAAGAAATCTTTTAATGCGTTTTGTAGAAACTGAGTTACCTCAACTCAGAATTTGAATTTCATCGTCTTCGCGCCTTTTCCTCTCCTTTCGTCGCCTTTTGCACAGTGAAAGGCCGGCGCTCCGCAGCTGGTGTCTGCGCCGGGGGCGGAGCTTCCTGACCCCGATGGAGCTACGCGGCTTATTGGCTGCGGCCGTTGTAGTTGCCTGACGTCTGAAAGAATCTAGCCAATAGCCATCTCTGACGGGACTCCGGAACTTTTTTTTTATTTGGGGGCAAGGCTTCTAGCTTATTTTGTTATTTATTTATTTATTGTCATCTACATAATAAATTTTATATCTTTATATTTTTTATTTTTCAGTGCTCAAATGTTGATGCAAGGTGTCACGCCCCCTTTGCCCCCTTTGCCCCCTCCACCCCCACCCCACCCTGTTCCGAGGTGCCTGATCTCTGAAATGCTATACGCAAGAGCGGTGCGACGGAGGAGGGTGCGAGCATGAAAAAGTCACCGGAAAGGGCTCGACAACTTTCGCGCGTAATTGTGGGTTCTCTGCTCCGTGAAGAAGTGTATTTTTCATGACAGCACAGTGCAGTAATTGAGCTCGTTGATGTGCTCTCCTCGGAAGTTGTTTCAGAGCACTTTTAAATTGATATTTATTTTGTTAGGGCTCGTGAAGGTGATAATTGCTTCTAAAGTGAGCGGGAGACCTGTCAGGGGTGGAAGTTGCCTATAGGCGTATACATTTGAGCCCACTTGCAAGGAAACTGATGGTCGCGCGTAATGCGTTCGTTGTGTCCGAAGTTCGTTGTAAATGAGCTACCGATATTGCGGCCAAAAATACAGTCGGGCAAAATTGCCGTTCGATCCTTCTAATCAAGACGCTTCCTGAGCTTAGGAGGTCATTCGTTACTCGCCGAGAGCCTGAATGACGACGAGCTGCGTTAGGTGCACATTGCTAAAAATGAAAAGGAAATTTGTTGATGGGGAAAGAAAATGACGCAGTATCTGTCTCACATCTCCGCGGACACCTGAACCGCGCCGTAAGGTATGGCATAAAGTAGGGACTGAGAGA
>JARKHS020019011.1:0-31402 GCA_030143305.2 Amblyomma americanum
GCAAAGAGACACCGTATGGCTCAGTTTAAACAAACAGGTATATTCAATAATTACACATGATTAAGGTTATACATCAGAGGCTGGGGCGTCCGAGCTTACGTGCCGATGACTTCATGGGGGCGATGGAGTGGCTCCGGAGTTGGGCTCGAGCGGTTGCTGGCAGAAGCTGCACGCCGACGGGCTTCGGCGCTGAAGGCCCTCTTGGCGAACGATGTCGTCCTGAGCGTGCTTGCAGTAGAATTTCAATAGTCGTCCGTTTCTTCGAGGATGGTTCACAAACCCTTCCTCTAGTGTCGTTCGGCTTGGAAGATGAACAGGAGGCGAGCTTGTAGATGATGACAGCAGAGCATAATTTTACAACAGAACAAACTTTGCACTACTTTACTCATCGACCGGGCAGGTTAGTGCCTAAGTAGCATCACATTACATGCTAAGCATGGAGCCCCAGCTCAGACTGAACTGCATCCGTTTACATGCGCTTTTAAGCACTTGATTAACAAAGGACTAAGGGCGGTCATTTCCAGTGGCCCGCCCAAAGCATCAATTCTCCAATCCAAAATAACATGCGAGATGGGGACCACCCCTTGGGCTGGGCTTAGCCTCGACCCCAGAGTCTGTTAACAATACAAACTAAATAAACAACAAAAACGCCACCACTCTCTCTCAAGTGAGAGTATACACAGGCTCTCTCTTCGGAGCTAATTCACTAGCGCCTGTCTTTCCACATTCTTGGCGAGTACTGCCTGTCTGTCTGACAGGTGTCCGTCACGGCCCTTCTGGGAAGCTGTGGGTGCCTTCCCGGCGATAGCCCACGACAAAGGGGGGGGGAGGGAAAGAATGTTGTCCCAGTGGCCCGGAAATTGGGGAGGATAAAGCCTGTTTCCCCGGGGCGGCGGCGGGTCCGGTTTTTCTGGTCGTCACTCAAAGAGCATGGCTGGGTAATTGATGATGCCGCTGTCACGGGTCTCCGTCTACGCCGCGCCGTCGAACGTGGATCCTCGTAGCATACACGGAATGTCACACTCGCTCACCCTCCAGAAGAATGTTCTCCGAACATTTGAGTCCACGCAGCTCCCCTTGTCTTTCTGAATCGCCTCGCACAGTGCGTCCGACAAAACACTTTTCGCTGCACTCAACACCACTGCACAACACCATATGCCTCCGCTGTCAATACTGGCGTCTCCAGGGGCAGCACTGATCTTCTTTTACAGATAAACATGAAACTCAGCACCCAAGCCTCTCCTTTCTAGTCCAAACTGGACGAAATAAATTTACCACAGTTACAAAGGAGCTCCCACTTCTAGCACGATCACGGCACAGACAAAAATATAGATAACGAAAGGAAGTAGGGCAGGTTCTGCATGCGCTCCGCATGCTCTCCTGTGAAGGTGTTACTTAATGACAGAAAGGTTTTACTACCAACTCCGATAACTTAACACATAAGCACATAGCAATGTTATGAGCTGTGGCATTACACAATTCTAACCAGTTCAAAACTCCGCTCTGTTTACGCCATTAGTCCGACTTAGCTTTCCGATTTCGCAGCGGATATCGGTCTTCATGAGTCATACTAAGTAAGTCTGTGCCCCTTTGTCTGCTTTGGGACTCGCGAGGGCTCGTGGCAGGAGCCTCTCCTGGCGTTATCTGCGCGGCAACCTCGCGCGCTTCTTCTTCTAGCAATGCATGAAGTAAATCCGGTGGCATTCCGGCCGTCACCTCGGGCGCCTGCCGAACAAATGCAGGAGAGGGCGTTTCTTGCGAACTATCTGCGCGCTCCGCTTCACTTCTGTCCCCATCAAAATCCGCGCTTTCCCTTTCCTCATTTCGTGAATACTGAACCGGTGCCGACTTGAGGCGATTTGCGTGTATCCTTATCAAACGCCGGTTCACGTCTCGGACTCTGAAGTTTACCGGAGAAAGCTTCTCGACAACCTCGCACGGTCCTCTCCACTTCGTCTGGAACTTACGAGCTAGCCCAATCTGCCTTTGGCAGTTTTCAATGTACACGCTGTCCCCCACATCAAACGGCGCGTCTCTAGCACTGCGATCGTGCACCTCCTTCCTGCGCTTCGCCGCTTTCTTTAAGGACTCCTTTGCGATGTCCCTCGCCACTTGCAAGCGCGATTCTAGCTCAACCTTATAGTCGTCCAGTGAAGCGTATGGGACACGACGGGGGCCCTCTGGCACTTCACTAGGCTGGTCCGGGTCTCGGCCGTAGAGAAGAAAGAATGGCGATTCGCCCGTGCTCTCGTGTGCTGCGGAATTGTAGGCAAACATTGCATACGGGAGCCACAAGTCCCAGTCCCGCTGGTCGCGCGAAACAAAATGCGACAGGAACCCGGCCACGGTTTGGTTCAGTCGCTCCACCGCGCCGTTGCAAGCCGGATGGTACGGTGTTGTCTGCTTCTTAGCGATCTTAAGCAGCTCGCAAACTCTCCTCATTAGCTGCGACACGAAGTTCGTTCCCCGATCTGTCAAGAGTTGCCTCGGGGGTCCATGTCGGAGCACGATCTGTTCGACAAATGCTCTTGCAACCGTGTCTGCCTTCTGATCGGGGAGTGCTACCGCTTCCGCGTATTTTGAAAGGTGGTCGACAAATACTAAAATGTACTTGTTTCCGGAAGTGGTCGTGGGCAATGGGCCCATTATGTCCATACCTGTCCGCTCGAAGGGAGCCGAAACCTCAGGGAACGGCTGAATTGGAGCTGGTCTTCGTCCCTTGGGTGTTTTTCTTTCGAGACAGGAATGACACTTCGCACAGTAGTCTCTAACATCCTGTCGCATGCCCCTCCAAAAGTACAAACGCTCCACACGCCTGCGTGTCTTCGCTACGCCAAAATGACCGGCGCATGGCGCATCGTGAAACGCGCGAAGAACCCTTTCTGTCCACGACCGAGGTATGACGACTCTCTCCCAAGCGGTTTTCTCTGGTCTCCCTTTCCTGGTTGGCCTCGTGCGCCGACACAGGGTGCCGTCTTTGCCAATGAAATAACCTAGCTGTTCGGGGTGAGACGGTGCGTCCTCTAAGCTTTCGATTATTCGCTTCAGGTCCGGATCTTTGCACTGCTCTGTGCGTAATTCGGCGGGGTCGACTACGGGGACAAACTCATCTATAGCTGCCACGGCAGCTGTGCGGCTGAGTGCATCAGCATTCAGATGCGTCTTTCCTGACTTGTGCTCAACTTCAAAGCAGTATTCCTGCAGGTGTAGATTCCATCTAGCGAGTCGCGAGCTAGGGTCCCTGACACTCATCACCCATTTCAGAGGATGGCAGTCTGTGACTAGCTTGAATTTGCGGCCGTAAAGGTAGCATCTGAAGTGCTTTACTGCCCAGACAACGGCGAGGCACTCCCTTTCCGTAGCTCCGTACTTTTGCTCTGTGGGGCTCAGCTGTCGGCTAGCAAAAGCAACGGGATGTTCTTTGCCCTCGATAACCTGAGATAGCACGGCACCCACTGCGAACTTTGACGCATCTGTGGCCATAACGAAGGGCAAATTAAAATCCGGGTGGCGCAACAGCGGTGCACTCATTAGCTTCCCTTTCAGGGCCCCAAAAGCATTCTCCGCGTTTTCGTCCCAGCGAAAGGCGACATTTTTGGCTGTTAAGGCGGTGAGCGGCTTAGCGAGCTTGGCGAACTCCTCTATGTGCCTTCGGTAGTAACCGATCAGGCCGAGAAACTGCCGGACCTGGCGGACGCTAGTCGGGGATGGAAAATCCGAGACACACCTTAGTTTCTCAGGGTCCGGTCGCACGCCGTCAGCTGAAACAACGTGCCCGAGGTATTTCACCTCGTTTTTGAGGAATTGGCACTTAGAGGGCTTCAGCTTGAGACCCGCTGCTCTTAGTCGCACCAAAACCTGCTCAATATCGCGCAAATGGTTATCAAAACTGTCACTGTATATGATAATGTCATCCATATACACGAAGCACAGCCTCCCCAGAAGACCTGCCAGGATAACATCAGCGGTTCTCTGCCAGACAGCAGGGCTGTTGGCCAGACCCATCGGCATTCTTTTCCATTCATAGTGCCCTGAGGGCGTGTTGAATGCCGTTTTCTCGGCATCTGCCGGATCCATTGCTATCTGCCAGAATCCCGCCGCCATGTCCACTACCGTGAAGTACCTGGCAGAGCCCAGCTGAGAAAGCGTCTCCTGTATATTGGGGATGGGGTATGGATCGATGCGAGTTACGGCATTTAGTTTGCGGTAGTCCACTACCAATCGATATGAGCCATCTGGCTTTTCCACCAATAGTGCTGGTGCTCCCCAGGGTGACTTTGAGTGTTCGACAATGCCGCGATCAATCAGGTCCTGCACCTGCCGCTCCATCTCCTCACGTTGGGAGTAAGGAATCCTGTACGCACGCTGGTAAACGGGCGATGAAGTGCCGGTTTCTATCCTGTGCTTTATAACGCCACAGCAGCCCAAATCCAGGTTGGACGCGGCGAATACCTCCGAGTAGTCGTTCAGCAAACCAGCCAGAGCCTCCCTCTCCCTGGATTTTACGTGAGAAAGATCGAACGACACCTTTGGAGCAGCCGAAGGACTAGCATGCTCTACAGTTGCGAGTACCGTATCGGTGGGCTCACGTTGCTCTATCGCAGAGGTGAAGAAAGCCAATGTTTTGTTCTTGGGAAGGCTCAGTGGCTGCTGGCTACAGTTAACCACCCGTAGGGGCACTCTGTGGGCGTCATTAACTGTCACGAGGCACGCGGCTGCCTTCAGGCCATTGCTGAGAGAGTCGACCGGCTCAAGCACTCCCACGGCGCCGCTCTCTACATCTGAAGGCACAAACGCGTACAAAATGTGCTCCGACCAAGGAAGGACGACCGCCTCCTCGACCAGCCGGACGGCAACCCGCGAATATACCTTCTCCAATGATCCCACTGTTTGACGGGTGTCAATATCGGTAATGCGAATCTCAGCCCCTCTCCTGTTCAAAAACGGAACTTTTGAGCCGCCCGCATTAACCTCTTCCTCAGAGAATGAGACTACTACCTTCCCTTTTCTCAACAAATCCTGCCCTAATATACCTGACACTCCGTTTGGCAGAGACACCGTGTCCGGGCATACGTAGCAGGGGTGCTCCAATGCAATTCCGCCGAGAGAGAAGTGTAACCGGTAGAGTCCACTTATGCCAAGAGGATCCCCCGTTATGCCTACAAATTTGGTTGCCATACCACCAGACGCTTCCAACACCTCGCGGTCCCCCTTCCTTCGAAGCGTGTTAAAACTGCTCTCCTTAAGCAATGTCACCTTTGACCCCGTATCTATCAACAATTCCATACAACAACCATTTAACTTGCAACGCACAACAGGGCATGCCTCGTCGGCCACACAAACTACCACCACCTCATCATCTACTGCTCCCTCCCCACGCTCCTCAGGCTGGGGAGGACTAACTAGTTTTTTGACTCGGTATCTGGAGCCCCGCTGTAGGCTTGCTTAGGGCGTGTCTCGCCTGCTTCTCTTTGTGGCTCCCCACGGCGCACGTTTTGGCAGAACCTGGCGATGTGTCCGCGACCCTGGCAAGCGAAGCATACGATTTCTTCGAAATCTCGCATACCGCGCCTGTAGCTTTGTGGCGGTCTCCGGTTTCCAGCGAATGGGCGCTGTTGAGCGCGCGCTTCAACCTGGCATTCTACCTGCTGAGATAGCAGCTGTTCTAAGCGATCTAACCGCTCTGTCAAGAGAGCAACCTCAGGGTTGAGCACCGCTCTCTCTATGACGCGTACTCTCGCTGCGGCTGTCGTTAACGCCTCATTTTGTTCCTCATCCAATGCGGCCTCCACGGCTTGGTCGAAATTGCTCGGCTTGCGCGAGAGCACGAACCGGCGCACGGGGTCTTGCAGACCAGCCACGAACAAAGCGGTCATTTCCTCTTTAAGTATATCCTCCGCGTATTTCTTCTTAAGCTGGTCTCCATCCTCCTCCCTGCTTAACGTATCGTGCGCTAGGCGCTGAAGCCGCGACGCAAATGTTCGCACGTCCTCCCCTACCATCTGTCCGGCGTCACGGAACCTCTGTACCCGCACGTGACGTGGTTCCGTGTCGAAATGCTCAAACGCGAGCTTCTTAAATTCCGCAAATGATTTTGTGGATTTTACTTTTTCGTCTCGCCATGCAAAATCATGAGCAGCTCCTGCCATCTTACACCTCGCCATTCCCAGCATTTGAGCATCGGACCATCCCCCCATTTTCCCAATCTCTTCTAGCATGGAAAAGAAATCGCAGATTGGAACCCCTGTCTTATCTCCTGTAAACGTCGGAACGACGCTTCCTAATGCCAGCATGCTTGCTCCGAGCGACGGCTGTGGAGTGGGAGCTCCCTCAGATAAAGACATTTTTTTTTCTCAAGCCCTCCGGTGCCTCAAGCCTCTCAAATGGGGGTAAAAGTCCCACAATCAGTCCCGTGATTCCCTTTTGATTACAATTTTGAAGTCATGAATGTCGCAGCATTCAGAGGACATTTGCTTTTGAGACCCCACTTCTGACACCAGTGTGATGACCCCCATAATGCGCAGGTCCACACGGGACGGAGAGGCAAAGAGACACCGTATGGCTCAGTTTAAACAAACAGGTATATTCAATAATTACACATGATTAAGGTTATACATCAGAGGCTGGGGCGTCCGAGCTTACGTGCCGATGACTTCATGGGGGCGATGGAGTGGCTCCGGAGTTGGGCTCGAGCGGTTGCTGGCAGAAGCTGCACGCCGACGGGCTTCGGCGCTGAAGGCCCTCTTGGCGAACGATGTCGTCCTGAGCGTGCTTGCAGTAGAATTTCAATAGTCGTCCGTTTCTTCGAGGATGGTTCACAAACCCTTCCTCTAGTGTCGTTCGGCTTGGAAGATGAACAGGAGGCGAGCTTGTAGATGATGACAGCAGAGCATAATTTTACAACAGAACAAACTTTGCACTACTTTACTCATCGACCGGGCAGGTTAGTGCCTAAGTAGCATCACATTACATGCTAAGCATGGAGCCCCAGCTCAGACTGAACTGCATCCGTTTACATGCGCTTTTAAGCACTTGATTAACAAAGGACTAAGGGCGGTCATTTCCAGTGGCCCGCCCAAAGCATCAATTCTCCAATCCAAAATAACATGCGAGATGGGGACCACCCCTTGGGCTGGGCTTAGCCTCGACCCCAGAGTCTGTTAACAATACAAACTAAATAAACAACAAAAACGCCACCACTCTCTCTCAAGTGAGAGTATACACAGGCTCTCTCTTCGGAGCTAATTCACTAGCGCCTGTCTTTCCACATTCTTGGCGAGTACTGCCTGTCTGTCTGACAGGTGTCCGTCACGGCCCTTCTGGGAAGCTGTGGGTGCCTTCCCGGCGATAGCCCACGACAAAGGGGGGGGGGAGGGAAAGAATGTTGTCCCAGTGGCCCGGAAATTGGGGAGGATAAAGCCTGTTTCCCCGGGGCGGCGGCGGGTCCGGTTTTTCTGGTCGTCACTCAAAGAGCATGGCTGGGTAATTGATGATGCCGCTGTCACGGGTCTCCGTCTACGCCGCGCCGTCGAACGTGGATCCTCGTAGCATACACGGAATATGGAGTGGCTCCGGAGTTGGGCTCGAGCGGTTGCTGGCAGAAGCTGCACGCCGACGGGCTTCGGCGCTGAAGGCCCTCTTGGCGAACGATGTCGTCCTGAGCGTGCTTGCAGTAGAATTTCAATAGTCGTCCGTTTCTTCGAGGATGGTTCACAAACCCTTCCTCTAGTGTCGTTCGGCTTGGAAGATGAACAGGAGGCGAGCTTGTAGATGATGACAGCAGAGCATAATTTTACAACAGAACAAACTCTGCACTACTTTACTCATCGACCGGGCAGGTTAGTGCCTAAGTAGCATCACATTACATGCTAAGCATGGAGCCCCAGCTCAGACTGAACTGCATCCGTTTACATGCGCTTTTAAGCACTTGATTAACAAAGGACTAAGGGCGGTCATTTCCAGTGGCCCGCCCAAAGCATCAATTCTCCAATCCAAAATAACATGCGAGATGGGGACCACCCCTTGGGCTGGGCTTAGCCTCGACCCCAGAGTCTGTTAACAATACAAACTAAATAAACAACAAAAACGCCACCACTCTCTCTCAAGTGAGAGTATACACAGGCTCTCTCTTCGGAGCTAATTCACTAGCGCCTGTCTTTCCACATTCTTGGCGAGTACTGCCTGTCCGCCATGACAGGTGTCCGTCACGGCCCTTCTGGGAAGCTGTGGGTGCCTTCCCGGCGATAGCCCACGACAAAGGGGGGGGGAGGGAAAGAATGTTGTCCCAGTGGCCCGGAAATTGGGGAGGATAAAGCCTGTTTCCCCGGGGCGGCGGCGGGTCCGGTTTTTCTGGTCGTCACTCAAAGAGCATGGCTGGGTAATTGATGATGCCGCTGTCACGGGTCTCCGTCTACGCCGCGCCGTCGAACGTGGATCCTCGTAGCATACACGGAATGTCACAGTGTTGACATGTACACTGAACTCGACATCTTCATTGGAGACACTGAAGTGGAGTCCCGGGAAACATCGACCACCCTCAAGCAAAAGCTGAGGTTTCCCCATGGAGACATACGTACTCTGCTTGAGAAAGCTGGCAACAGCGACGCCGCATTCGTAACATTCGACGGGTAGGAGGTCCCGCACCTAATCCTCTACACTGACCAATTAATGCCGGTCAGATTGTCCAAGGCGACGTCATTCGCCCGCACCAATGTCACACGGTGCGTCACTAGACGATCGTCTCCCTGCCGCCACAGCAGAGGCGCTGCGGCACTTTGGCTCCGTAGTGGCTACCACTCCCAAGGGCACTGCACAAGTGTGTAATGCACGGTGCCTTATCTTCGGGGCGGCCACCTCACCGGCGCCGCAGGATGCGTCACCAAGTAGAAGCCTATAAAGCCAATCACTGGAGCAAACAACATGAAGCGACCAAGGTCATTTAAGTAAGCCCAGCCCACTCAGGTCAATGGCTGGAAGTGTCCCTCTACACCCCCAGGCAAGACCGGGCAGGCCAAGACAAATGTCAAGTCCCGGGACAATGCAAAGCCCCTGCACTCCTCCGCACGAAATTTTGTACCCATGACAACTGTCTAACACAAAGTGACCAATTGGGTTAGCGCTACTACCGTCTCCTCTCTTTCCCAATCGAACTCGCCCTTCTGCGCCAAGTCGATGAAATTCGGAGCTGAAGCGAAATTCTAGCCTTAAGAGTTCGGCGCCTAGAAAGAAAAGAGGACAGGCCTGTAGAGCCCATGCCCGAAAAAGAGGAAACAGAGAAGGACGATAATATCTTGGTTTTCTCTGGCCTGACAACCGTTTCGCGGCTGTGTACGGGCACTATTGTAGCCCATCTGCCTAGTCTGCAGTGCCGTAGGGGCAGTCTGAGAGCAAAGTAGAGGCTCTACCGGGAATAGTTCCGGAAGCAAAACACGGATCCTTTAGAGACCAGATTCAGGCCGAAACCTCTGAAATGATTCCAAACCTGGTGGCTCCAAACCTGGTGATTCCAAACCTGGAGGCGGTTCCTGAGGCAGCCCATATGCCCATCCGTCCATGATCAAGTCACGGCTCAGCTCAGATGCAGCCGAACCCAGTCGCGATATCTACGACCCGGGATCAAACGTAGGAAGATGCCTACTTCATAGGCAACGGGATCACTCGAAAAAATTCTGGTAGCGTTGTCTCCAGAGATGTCGACTTTGTAACGATAGATACGCTGCGCTACCTCTTCGACCCTTCAGCGTGGCACCACTTGAGCTCCATGGTGGCGCCATTGCTCACATGGTTGGTCACGTGGGTTTATCACGTGGTGCGGCTCTTTGTCACGTGGTTGGTCACGTGAAGCTGCGGTTGATCTGTGCGCATGCGCCGTTTCTAGTGGGACGAAGAAGAAGAAGGAACGCTCAGCGAAACGGAGCGGAGAAAGACGGACTTTGCATTTCAGCTGAGCGAGTTCCACTCGGCCGGATGTAGCTGTCGCGTCACTCCAGGTTTATCTAGAGCTAATCCACAGTCATTTTCTTTTGTCTCAGGGACAGACAGCCCCCAGAGAAGCGTGGCCCCAAAATAAAGGGTTTAGCTCAATATGGCAAGCCTATCCTAAGGCAAAATTAACAATTAAATCCAGATATTCGAGATTGCACAGTAGAACAGCAGATGATTCGGGGTCGCGAAGAAACGGTGGTGTCTCCAGCTCCACCTGCAACCCCTTGATGATACACCAGTTCTCGCTGTCCTTAAAAAAGTCGGCTTGGGAGCTCAATTCACAGGGTACAGCACATTTCAGAGAGGCTCTTTAACAATCATCCTGCAGAACAAAGCGTATGCCCCATCCAAGTCGGTATATACTTGGAATCCGAGCAATACGGTATGGCTACCGCACGGCTTCTCGAGCGTCGCGATCCCTCTATCTTTTTCTTGAACATATGTCGCGCCTTCCCCCGCCCCGAAAAACACGCCAGCGCTCTTCAATGAGTTCTTCCGCGCATTAAAATTGCCGCCTTAATCCCTGATGATCGTTCGGAATTTCAACACCACAACGCTACAACAACGAGGAGCTATGAAACGCAAGCTTTCGGATCTCATTTCCACCTGCGCACAAATTTGATTACCGAATTCGCTTGTCCCACAAGTGCAGGCGAATCGGTGATCCGCGACACGTGCTAAGGAAGCCACCTGAAAGAATCTTGGTGATAGTCTACAGAGACACCATAACCTTCTGAGAATCACGATTCTGGCAACGGCAGCGCGTTAAACGTGAGGCCTGGTCAAGCTGACCGGTCAGGCTGACACCTGAAATAAGATCAAATAAGGTAAAGCTAAGGAGGTCAAGCTGACAGATTGGCATAAATTGCGAACACAAGAAATACCACCCGTATTGTTCACGCGGCGGATATGCGGAATGGGCTTAACATCTTTATAATGTAAAACACCGACTTGTGACAAGCCTGCAAACTACCAAGGAGATCCTCGCAGAGGTGAATCTCCTCGTGCACTTGTGGGCAGCACGGTGGAGGCTCGCCCTTCGTTGGAGGAAGCAGAAGACCAATCAGAACCTTAAGGCTCGTATCGGAGAGCTAAGCGAACACATTCCAACGAATACTGCCCAGGTCACTGCCTCAAACTTGTTAGGAGCTGAAAATCTGCAGTCCGACAGACGAGCTCGAGGAGGACCTGGCATATCTTTTGTAGTCTCATTGACCCCGCGCTCAAACGAAAGGAACGACTTAATGACAGCTGCAACGGGCCTTTCGTGTATACTAAGGTACGACGGCACAACTAGTGGACACCCTGTGTTATCGATAGCTCTGTTGCATAGAGGACCCGGTTGGGTCCATGGATGCATATTCAGGCAAGCGCGATAAAAATGTAGACTCCCATTCTCCGTTGCATGAAGTTAAAGTGGCACTGGGAAAATACACAAGGGTACGGCTCCGCATCGGGATCAGAAACAGTGGGTTTTATCGAGACTGGGCATGTCTACACTTGTTTTAATACGTTAACCAAATCTGAGACGGGCGCTCACTCCCCACAGGCTGAAAGACCTCCGTAACCACGTTCATACCGAAACCGATTAAGGCCGTGAATACGGAGAATTTGCGGCCTATTATACTGATCTCGGGTGTGGGCAGCATTATGTGATAAAGGTTTGGGATCGCTTCTCTCTTTACTTGGAGAGAAGTGGATGAAATTCAGATCTTAGGTCTGTTCATGCACAACGGGCTCAGTCCGGACTCCGCCATTGCCAAACTAACACGACTGGGCGACTAGGTCGGGCTGGGATCCATTGCGTCTTTAACAAGCGCTAAGGGTTGTGGCGAAGTACGCGCTTCTGCTCACCGAAGCCTTAGTAACCCCGTGGATCCTCTATGCCGTGCCGCATCTTCGCACTACTAAACAAGACGAATGTCGGTAGACGCCATCATGCGTAAAGCCAAGGTGAAACGGTTGGACGTATCGGTGGCTATTTCCGATGAAAACTTTCGGCGTCGCGGTGCTTTGGTAAAAGTGGAAGTTGCGGAATGGCCACTTCGTGAACCAAATGCACGCTGATTTCCCAGACTGGCCCTGGGCGCCGTCTCCTAGACCGCCTACTCATTCAACGACGAAAGAGCGGCTTCAGATCTCAGAGCTCTGGAAACACAGACTAGGGGTACATCTGCTTTCGCACGTTCTTGATGCCGGATCGCGTGAAGGCAGAAGGCAGGCGTACGTTCCGCTGCTTGAACGTCTATACGATGAAAAATAAGGTCCATTCTAATAAGTGTATAAGATTGGCGGGGAGGGGGGTAAGAATTGCTAGCTTGTCGAATTTATTCCGGTGACCTCCTCTACGGTACCTCTTTATTCAACTCTTCTACCATTTCCTCCCCTATCTATGAATACTGGGCATATACATACCGAACAATCGCAAAACACCGAAATATTCATCAGACCCAACGCCATTGTCAACCCGAGTGAGCGGTTTATAAGACTGATCTCCAGCAAAAGACGACGCATGACAGAAAAAAGATCTAAATCAAATTGTGCAGGCTTTCGTGCTGAGAAGGTTCGTCTCTTGCCTCCTTTACCTGCGACTGCAGCTCAAGGAAAGGAAATATATCGAAGCTACAATCAGGCAAGCCAACAAGGCGGCCCTTGAGCTCCCGCACAGTACGTCCACGGAAAGGTTGTGGGACCTTGGGGTTCACAGCACACTCTCGGAGCTTTGCGAGGCGCATATCGTTTCCTAGCTCGGACGACTTACTCGTACGAGCGCGTGAAGGGCTTTCCTATGCAGACTAAAGCGTGAGAACAGCCCCCAAAGAGTGACGCGAAAGCGCAATTACCCACGCACATCAGGAAAGCTCTTTTGATTAAACCCCCACCCCGGAACATGCACTCCGCGCACCACGAATGCCGACTCACAGCAAGGGATCACGTCCCATACACGAGATACGGTCGAAACGACAATGTGGCGTACGCGGACGCAGCAGAATACCAACAAACCCCGAGAAAAATGTTTGTGCTGGTCGCCGTGAACGGGATCGGCACCCCGTTGGTGGCCTCATCGATAGAAACCAAATCCTTCGAGACGGCGGAGGAAGCGGCAATAGCCTTAGCCTTAGGTACCACGTATGCTGGTATGATATTCAGCGACTGGAAAACAGCCATTCACAATTTCGCGAGGGGCCGTATCAGATCTACCTCACACAGCATCCTTCAATATACCCCCTTCTCATTAGAGAAGTTGAATTGATCTGGGTCCTGGCTCACTCGAATATCTGGGGAACGAGGCGGCTCACGCGCAAGCCCGGGGTTTCGTCGACCGGGCATTGAGTGTGCTCTCCGACCAGAATATTACGAAAGACGAGTTGATCTCATTTTATGACGTCAGGCATCACTTTCGGGCGAAAAGGCGCGCGTATCCTCTACCCACAAATCGTTAACAAAAGCGCAGGAAGCTAGCTGGCGACGACTGCAAACGCGCTCCCTTCTGAATGCGGCACTACTCGCCCTCATGTACCTTGGCCAGTACGACCCAAACTGCCATAAATGTGGTGAAAGGGCCACATGCGACCGCGTTCTGTGGAAGCGGGCATATGATCCGCCTCCGGCCGAGTTGGTACAGCTCCCTTCTCCCGAACGATGGGAGGCCGCGCTGGTCACCGCGAACCCAAAGATTCAAGTACGGGCAATCGAGCGGGAAATTGAGGTCGCCGCCAGCCCATGGCTAGTGCATCCGGTATGCGTCTCCTGCAAACTGCTCTTGACGCAATAAGTGTTATACAATCTAATCCTCTCTTACGAGGTGGTTCGGGTGTCCGCCGAGATATGAGACAGTAACGGCGCAATTTCCTTTATGCAAAAGCCAATTTTCATTAGGTATGCTACGAACACATAGGAGGACCATCGCCCAGGGGTTTTACACTGCTTGCGTATTTCACCAGGAAACACAGCTTGATGGGGTCTTCTTTTGGGCTCTCAACTCCGCGCACGCTGAGGAAGAAGATATTGCACTAGCCTCTGCAATCCGAACTGCATAGCAATAGTTACAGATTCTAGTCACTCCTGTAACAGTTACCTAGCAGCCGAGGAATCACTATTGGCCTACCACCTCCAGAAGCGAGCAGTCGCAGATAGCGACCCTAGACCCAAGCTCAGCATCTGAAGGACCCGACGCGGTTTCTCAGTGGTTAGGGACCTCGGCTATAATAATAATAATAATAATAATAATAATAATAATAATAATAATAATAATAATAATAATAATAATAATAATAATAATAATAATAATAATAATAATAATAATAATAATAATAATAATAATAATAATAATAAGTTTTCAGGGGAAGGAAATAGCGCAGTATATGTTTCATATATCGCTGCTGCTCCAGTGTTCCCAGGTTCGATCCTGACCGCGGCTCTTGCGTATTTATGTTGGCATAAACGCTGAGGCGCCCTTGTGTGGTGTACGATGTCAGTGTACGTTAAGCATCCCCAGGTAGTCTAAATTATTCCGGAGCCCTCCACTACGGCACCACTTTCTTCCTTTCTTTTTTACTCCCTCCGTTGGCCCTTCCCTTAAGGCGCGGTTCAGGTGTTCGGTGGTATACTAGACAGATACTGCGCCATTTCCTTTCCCCTAAACCAATTACCAATTACACCTGGCCACAAAACTTTGAGATGTAATGAAGCGGCGCATGTGGCATCCCGAACGGTTGCCCACTGGGTACCTCACATCAGCCGTTCTGGTTCAGAGAATGTTAGGTAAAAGCTTCTGCCATTTTAAGAAATATATAACGACTACTGCGAACGTAATTTGTTTGCTGCTGGTTCCTGCGAAGTGGAGGAACAAGGCCCACTAAGCAGAGTACAGACGAGTACCCTAATGTATCCAACAAGCATCATGCACACAGAGGGCAGTGTACAAACCGCAGAGAAGTTTACGATAACTGCCACATCGTCTGCGCGTATTAGAAGAATCATTCGCTCCGCTTTTCCTTTCCCCCACTGGAGAGAAATGGATGGCGGCCCTGTCCAATTGCGCAGAGCTGGAGTCTCGAAGGGCACTAGTCCAACGCACGCTGGTGACCTCTTCGTCCTGCGGCGTCCATGTCCAGGAATGTCGCTGTTGCGAAGGAAGGCAAAACGCTAAGGCGGCAGTGTTCTGCGCGATGTATGTGCATGTTAAAGATCTCCAGGTCATCGAAATTATTCCGGAGCCCTCCACGACGGCACTTCTCTCTTCTTTTCTTCTTTCACTCTCTCCTTTGTTTCTTCCCTTATGGCGCGGCTCAGGTGTCCAAAGATATATAAAAAGCAATTATTGTTACTATTAATGTGAAGCGCTTGTTACTAATAATGTTACTATTATTGTTACTATTAATGTGAAACGCTTGTAGGAGCAGCGATTGTCCGGACCCCGTAGAGTATCTGGTACGGGTCCAATTGGACTTATTTTTTGAAATGTGGCGGAGGGTTTGAAGGATGCTTCACTCCCGCCATCGGTTGGCCCGGTATTGCACTACCTTCTTGATCGGCCTTGCCTTTAGCGCGTCTTTACTATCCTGTCTTTTTATCCCATCTTTCAAGTCTCCTACTATCTACACGTGGTAGCGATTGTGCACTGTTGAAAAATTCTGTAAAACTACGGGAAAAGCTGGACGGCTCCCGTCCCGCACGTCGGCGCAATCGCCAAAGTGTAGTTTCGGTTTCGAAATGGGAACTGCTACGCTATTCAGAAATGTGCAACTAAAGTGCGATAGACTTGGTACATTCGTGCTATTATGCTCAGCGCTACACAGAGCAATTGCACACTTAATATAAGCGTCACGCACTCTCAGGCTGTTCGTAAGCGCAAATAGCCTCTTTTATTCTTGGGAACATGATTGTCTTGCGGAGTGATACCACCCCTGGAGCCGCAGCACACAGCACGGAGTGCCACAAAACGCGGCTGCTGATGCAACTAATGGCGCGCGAACAGCACGTCGTTTGACGGCGACTGCAACTGTGTGCCAAACAAGACAGCATTTCTTGGCCGGACAAAGCAAGTGCTGCTCGTTTTCAAGGTATGTATACATTCAGCGTTTATCAGCGCTGCGATTATCAAGACAGCACTGTCAGTTTTCGCGGCGAACAACTCACTGTAGGGATTGGCAGCTGTAACGAGAGGAGAAAAAGAAACCATACGAATGAGTTAGCGCGCACTGTCGCTTGAAATGCAAAGAAAACATATATGCATGCCCCAAAATGGCCCTCGCATCGACGTATCAGTAAACCTGGCCAGCTCGAAATACATCATTATCGAGTATCGTGGCTCGTTACCGTATACATGCGAAGCGCGGGCGCACATGGTTTCGATTCGCCGTATTGAAGTGACAAGGTGATGGGCACATGCTATACATACCATTACTACATTTTTTTTTCGCCTGGGAGGTAATCCGCTCCTTATCCTGTCTTCGACAGATGAGGCAGCTATAGGACAGCATAGACGCATTTTTATTTGTCTGCATAATTTCGTGAATCTATATACAATTAAAACCATTTGACAAGTGAATCTCTTAGAATTGAACATGTCATTAAGTGCGTGCAATAGCTGAATCGATTTTATTATTTCAGGAAATAAATAATGTATTAATTAAGCGAAGTGCAATACTCGTCTCCTAGCCAATAGAAACAATTAAATTAAAATATTCTGCCAAATTCACTGAATGAATTCACTGAGCCGATTTTTCATGTTTGATCATTATTTTTATTGTTCTTGATACAAATTATAGAGTGTTTTGGCATTGTGGTGTCGTTGGTTGCTGCTGTTGCGACTGTTTCTAAACATTTTGAACCAATTATGATACTGTGGCTTGCATTGTTTTGTTTCTCACCCTAATATCTTTTGTACAAGACATATTTTTATAGCAATGTGTAATGTGTACTTCCTTTGCCCTGTAATCCTGTATAATGATGTTGCATTATTTTAATATATACGTGCATTTATTTTTCCTGAAAAACCTGCAGTTCACAGTTCAGCATTGTTCTTATGTATCACTTTGCAACAGCTCACTCACCTCTCTTACTGCCTCTGCATGGGCCATGAGAAAACTTGAGTAAATTATAATAGCTAATGCAGATTTGAACTGGATAGTTTTATTTGGTCGCATTTCATTAATTAAAATGAATGGATAAGGGTTGCCATTGTTGTATTACTGGTAAATTTCCACTTCTGAATTTCCAAGTGTTCAATTCTTTTGTGTTTGGCACATTAAATGTTGAAGTTTTGACGCGGCTTCTGCCACCGTTCTCGCCAGCACCAGAAAAATTTAATGAGCATAACATTTGAATTTTGTGTATTGGACCAAAGTTGTCATTTTGGTAGGTCTGCTATACATGTTCAAAGCAAGTGGTCATCAGTTTATTTTAGCATCTAGCGAAACCACCCAAACATACCCCCTTTATATGCCCTGAAGCAGTAACATTGCTTAAAAAAAAAGATGTGTGCATGTAATATAGCTCATCTAAATTTTATGCAGCTGACTACATGGGTCATTTCATGCCAAATGCACCAATGTTTGCTCATAACCCTCTTTGATATTGGTCCAAGAATTTGTCTTTTTATTGAACTGAAAAAAGAAACTTCTCTTAATATCCAATGAGAAAAAAATTTTCTCATCATCTGACAGCCCTTTGAATTTTCCAGACTAGTGCAAAAGTAGGTCTCGTACAAAATTCATGATAAAATGTTTCTTTTCTTTTTGGCCTCCAAAGTTTTTTTGGACAACTTATATGAGTTGTATTTTTTATCATGTGTCAAGACAATGCCTGCACAAGTTTTTGTTTTTGTAGTTTGTTTTTTAGCTCAAAATGCTTCATTTCGGAACTTTTTTAAAATGTCCACACGACATTTATGAGCTGTATTAAACTTTTCATTGACTCGGCAAAACATGTAATAGAAGGAGAAATTGCTTACACTAAAATTAAATTGAATAACTTTCAGAAAAAAAATTCCAAAGCTGCAAAAAAGTGCATTGTGCTGTGTATCCAGACAAAAATATGCTGTAGTGTTCAATGCAACAATGCAAAATCAATTCCTCAATCAATAATCGATGCAAAGTGCTGAAAACACACAGTGAACAGGTGGTCTGTGAGATTATTGGGGCAGCTAGGATATTCAGACTACGACAAAAATGCGTCAGCACACCGTCCCTACTGCTAACAAAAAAAGAACTTGAGCTGTCAAACGTGCAATGATTTTCACGACTGTGCAGGAGTGCGTGTGCCACACAGTGTGCAAGCCACGTGTTCTTGGAACATGTGGCGACCTTATGCAAGGGTATATGAAGTTCTGTATTCCTCAAAACAAATATTGCAAGTCAGGGCTTGTTGTGTCGCCTTCTCATCTCATGCACCCGTCTGTGTTCTGCACTGTTACTTGGGAAATGCTTTGGTGTGCTGTTTTTATAAAAGCCATGCTCTGCAAGGTGCGAGGTCGGAATTAGGTGGCTCGAGGGGGCATCCACAAATGCTAATATGATCGCCTCGGGAGACCAGAGTCTTACCTTACGAAGGCCACATCATGACACCTTATCAGCTTCTCACATGAGCAGATGCTGCACAATGGAGACCCTCTGGGTTCCGGAAAGTGCAGTTCAGGAAAAAAAGTCCAACTTGATCACAAGTTTGGAATGGCTGGCTGTTCTGGTTAAGGTATATGTGCATTGCACTCTTTTAAACATGCATCTCTCAGTACTGTTCTTGTTGAACTCGTATCATTCTCAGAGACAGAGGAGTTTCAAATATCGAAGCAGGTATGTGCACAGCAGCTTTTGTCTCACCATCCGGAAATTTGGCACCATTCCACATTGAGCCACGCAAAAGCACTAGTGCAGTTTCTATTTCTAAGTTGGTAAAGCATCTGGTTCATTAAGGTAGGAAGCAAGAACGATGGAAGATGCGGCTGCAGTAATTAAGTTAACTTATTGCTCTTGTAAAACGTGCATGAATACTTGCAATTATTAAATGTTCGAGAAGATGTCATTTCGCATCATGTTATTCTTCCCATTATATCCTTCATACTATTTACTTGTGCCACTTTGGAATCAAACCTGCGGATGAAGCTGATTAGGAGGTAAACATTTTTGTTTGGCACTTTCACTAGAACAACAGACCTTAATGCGATGGATACATCTGAGTTTCAGAAAAATGCCTTATCTATATTTGTTATAAGGGCTGTTGACGAAACAGAACTCAGGAGCCCGGCAAATTGAATAGAGTCCAGTGCGCAGCTTAGTGGAAAATAAAAATCAGAGGGACGCGGATGCGTGGCCTGGTCTACCCAGGTGATATTTGCTTTTGTAGATGCCCACTCGAGTCACTTGATTCCGTCCTCGCATCTCACAGAGCATGATTTTTGTAATCACCGCACGCGAGAAGTGTGATGCCAGCTTCGCTCAAATTGGATGCGCAGCCTGAACCGTCTGAACAGTCTGAACAGTCTGACAGTCTGAGAGCAGTCTGAACAGCGCCGAGGTTATCTTCTGCAGTGAAGTGATAGAATGGGGCAACCATGACTAGTGCTCTGGCGCTCAGCTTCAAAACTATTTTCCTTAACTAAAACAAAAAAGTCCTTGATAAAAATTTCTGAGCAAAATTACAATGGAACGAGCTATTAGAGGAATAGTATTTGGCATTTTTTTCTAGTGAGCACCTCAATATAATATTTTTATCTCAATACGTACCACAGTGCACTTTTTGAAAATTTGTAATTTTTTTTCTGAACATCGTTCAGTTTAATTTTAATGTAAACATTTTTCCCATATATAGCATGTTATGGTGAGCTATTGTAAAATTTTATATTGTTTACAAACGTCGCGTAGACTTTTGAATTAAGTTCCAAAATGGAGCGAATTGAGCTAAAACAACGAACTTGAAAAAACATAAAAACCTTGTGCAGGCGATTTCTTGAGGCATGTTTAAAAAAATACAAGACATCTGCATTGTCCACAAAAACATTTGAGGGCAAAAAAGAAATTAACATTTTATTATGAATTTTAAGGGTACCTAGTTTTGCACTTTTCTCTAAAATGCAAAGGGCTACAGATGACAGGAAAATTTTTTCCCACTATATATTAAAAGAGATTCCTTTTGACAGTTCAGTAAAATGCCACAAATTTTTTGAACATAATCGAAGCGGGTCGAGTACAAACATTTGACGCATTTGGCACGGAATGGCCCCCCTTTCAAGCAAATTGATCATGTGGACTGAACGGCAGGGTTCAAACCCTGAGCTATCTGCAGGTAGGCAGTGGGCAGGCTAGTTCTGGTTTGGTTGCTAGCTATATTTTAATTAATGCTTAAGATGATCTCTATTCAGGTATTTTTTTTTACAAAGGCAATGCTTTGTTCTTGCTTTATAGCCATTTGGTTCATGAATTTCAAGCATTCCTTAAGATTAGTTGGCATGCACAGGTGAATGGGTTCTAAAAAAGTTTCCAGCTCATAAATCAACATAACAGTCATTAGCTTCGAAACAGTGTGCAATAGCACGGGGGCTGGGTCTTTTTTTCGTCAGATGCGGCACAAGTGTATGGTGTGCGATCAAAATTTCGTTCTCAAGAGGCCTTCTTCAAGCACACTTTGCTGCATGAGGGAGTGAGAAGGCGTGCATCTTGTGGTATTCACCAGTGCACGGCAACCATTCAAAGCTTTGTGGCTTTACGAAGTCATGTCAACAGATCCCATAGGCCTGTGAATAAGCGTGTCATACCCGCATGCCGGCGTCCATGTGCACAGCTTGGATTCTCTGTGGTTCTCGGCAATCACAGTGATTTATTGGAACATACCCGTGACCACTTAAGGCGCAAAGAAGCAATAAGGTGCCCTTATCATGGCTGCTCCAGTCGGCTCACTACACTTGGCTCATTTAAAAATCATCTTTGTTTGTATTATGCCAATAAAAAGCATGAGACAGATACTGCTGCTGAGGATTATACTGAATCAAGTGCTGGAAACAGTCAACGTGAGGACATCGCATCCGCTAGCCCTGTGCAACCATTGGAAGGCCACAGCACCCAGAGCACATGTCCACAAGAAAATGAGAACAGTGATGATGAAGACGGCGCGTTCGATAATGTACATAGCTTTCTCAAAAGTTTTGCACTATTTTTGCTTAAGCTCGAGGCAAAACATATGGTTCCAAATGCAGTCACCCAAGAAATTGTCCAAGACCTACGGAGACTTCATGATATGTCGCAACAACAACTGCTGAAGGCGTCGATTGCCAACATGCAGTCTGCTAGAAATGATGATCTCGAGCTGGAACAAATAATTTCTCAAACCTTCCAGAAGGACCTCTTCCACTCTGCTCTCTCAAATACAGGCATGTTGCGATCCATTCATTGCTGGTCGAGATTTTACCATGAAAACTTGCCTCATGTAGTGCCAATTCCGCTGAGCTTGGGCATGAATGCCGCCAATGAGGAGAGGCACTATCATTATGTGCCAATTACACAAACATTTCATTCACTTCTTGATAATGCGGAGGTAGGTAGTTGTCTCGAGTCTGCTCCAAAGCCTCATGAAGATGGTGCGTATTCAGATTTCACTGACGGTGAAGTTTTTGCTATGAAACTGTGCTCCAGTGGCAAAAAGCTTTCCCTCATTCTATACCAGGATAGCTTTCAAAAGACAAATCCTTTGGGACCTAGTCATGGAACACACAAAATGTTGGCTGTGTACTTGAGCTTGGGAAACCTTCCAAGTTATGTGAGATCACAGCTAGATCAGCAACAGCTTGTTCTCCTTTGCCATGAGAAAGATATTAAGCATTTTGGGAGTGAAGCAGCATTTGAGTGGCTCATTTATGATTTGAAGACATTGGAAGCTGAGGGAATTTCTGTTAATGGTTGCCACTACAATGTTGGCTTAGCTTTTGTTGCTGGTGACATCCTCGGTAGTCATTTCATTGGAGGATTTCTCGAGAATTTCTCAAGAGGTGGCAACATCTGTCGTTATTGGGACATTGTGACATCACATTTGATGACTTTCAGAAAGGGGATTTAGAGGGCAACATACTAACGGTTGAGTCATATAACTTGGCTGTGCAAAAGGTTAGTATGTTGCCCTCTAAATCCCCTTTCTGAAAGTCATCAAATGTGATGTCACAATGTCACAATAACGACAGATGTTGCCACCTCTTGAGAAATAGCAATTACTTATATTTTCCCAGTATCCATTTGTAAAATCCTACCATAATTATCTCTGTCATAAAAGTACACCACTAACTAGTTGCTCTGCACAGATGCAAGTTATACATCCTCACCTTTTTTAAACAACTAATGCTGCAATGCAGTCCAGAACATGTGAGAACTAACAAAGGCAAATGTGTTTTGCTGCCATTTTCTTTTGATTTGGGCCTGCTCTACAATTTGCAGCAAGGCCTCATCAGGGAAAGAAATAGCTCTGTCCATATTAAGAGAATCACACTGATGGTGAAGTGTTTGATAACACCTTGTCTTGGGCAGACTTGAAAGTGCTTTTTGATGTTTTATGCACACATGCAGTCTGCATATTGTGCTGTAGTTGAGGGTGCAGTCTATTTCTTGTTCAGCATTGTTTCCAAATATTTTTGAGAGGATGATTTGGCAATTGGGTTACCTGGAACTTCTAGTGCTGTTTCAATCTGTGTTCAATCTTGGTTCCACACTACTTTCACTCCTTTGCTCATAGCTGTGAAAGCTCTCTTGTAGCATGTATCAGCAAGATGTGCGCAAGACCCTTCGTGTTAGAAAATTCAAGATTGGTGTAAACGCAGCTGCAATCACTCCACTATCAAGAAGATCGAAGAAAAAATTTTGGAGGTAGAACAAGGTTGTAACAGCCTCCTGCCAGAATTTGTAGAAATAGCACAAAAATACAAAGAAGAATGAAAGCCACCTTCGACGAGACAGATGCTTGTCCTTGATTTTTCTCACTGTTTCTACAGGTCCAACAATAACAAACTAGCTTAAACCTAACTTCTTGTTGGCAGCGCCCCTTGTGTGTTGGCAACATTTTTAATCCACAATGCAAACACCTGCTATTTGTCCTGACTCCATTCTGATATAAGTGCACCTAAAATTACCGTGTCAAAACTGATGAAAGTAAACTATCTTTTTTTTCTTCTTTCAAAAGACATACTCTTTCCTTTGAGTGGCTGTGCCGGGATGGATGTTAATATTAAGTAATTGTACTCAATTATTTCGAAACTTATTTCAGCTTCGGCGATTTCTCTACAAAACATTGGACTAACCACGTTCCCACTTAAAATCATTGGAAAATTCAGCCTCATCCTAACATCTGCTATCTGTCCTGGTTACCTTAGTTGGCAGGGTGACTGCCCTGGACCAATAATAATCCTTGGTTCTGTCCTTAGACCAGGGCAACTTTTTCTTCAACTTTTTCTTCAAATTTACACTTTTTGGTTATACGGATCCTTCCAACATTGTATGCCTTCCATGTCATCCTTTCTCTTTCATGGAGAAATTTATATTTTAAGCTATATGTTCCTTTATCTGCTTGATTAGTTTCTGGAAATGCTTCGAGAGCAGTAATCTTTAAGGGCGCCAAAAAATTTCTTTTGGCCATATTAGAGCATTAATGAACTCATCTACATTGCTCCAGAACAGCTTTTTTTGGGAAACAAATTTTGGTTTTATGTATTCACATAAAAAAATTAACAATTTGCAAGTACTGTCCTGTAGAAAGGTCAGTTTTTACAGTAAACAACAGATATTTACTCTTTGGATGCAACTTTTTCATGAACTGAGGGTTGTAGTATTTTTTAAAGCAGTTTTTCTTAGACACACAAATGTGCATTAATTGTTAAAAAGTTCCGTCACAGCGCTAAGGCAGGTACGTCCAATTCTATTTTTTTCTGTCATAAATTTGTTTCCACTTGTGAAATGATTTGAATTCCCCTTTGTGTCTGGTGCCTTGAAGAATTACTTTAACTGGTAACCAGTTTGTGCTAACAAGCTGGATATTTTGTGACTTGTCACAGCAAGCCTTCTTTCTTAGTGCACGTTCCTTTTGTAGGTTGTTTTGTACATCATTACCAACTCATGTAAAATACCGCAAGGTATCCTACATGAAACTGTAGGGCCTGTGCACTGATATGGAGGTGCCACTACTCTCGTAACACCCAGTGCCACCTTCTGAGCAAGTTGAGTGAAGCACAGATATTGGGCTTGAGGATGTTTGCAGCCTCGAAAAGGAAAATGTAAACTAAAATACTTCAGTAACAACAGACTGGTAGTTTGAAGAGCAGGCTGGTGGCTTAATCATATGTGCGAAATATGCGGTGGCTTCAGTGGAACTGGAGCTTTTCTCTCGTTAATGAATGTATTGTAGCTGGCCTTATTATGATGCGATTATTGTTTATCCAGTTGCTTTATTTATGATCTACAGGAAGCCCAGCAATTTAGTACTTTCTTTCACAGCCTATTATAATGTGGAGTGGCAGCTACGAATGCGAAGCATTGGCGTCCAGGCTTGTGAAGTTGGATTGCGAGCACATAAGATCCGATAACTCATGGAAGCTATTTCTTCAAGACGCTAATGGCTTCCACACTACTGGCAGCAAGTTGTCAAAGGGAGTATACTCAATATTTTTTTGTGGACTTGTACACCTTGATGAGATCTTCTTTCCATTGGCTTATAGTTCATCTGTAGGTAACCCCAGCTAGATTTTGTCGGGGCTGAAAGCCACTTTTGGAATTTGAAAGTGGCGATAGTTGTTTTTGAATGCATGAATTAACACCCCTTAAATGAGTTCGTAAGGAAGCCTCAGCTCCATGGTATAGAGCACTGCACGGTACCTGCAGACGTTGAGGGTTTGTTTCTCGCTGGCATTGTCTGTTATCTTTTCTTGTGGTGCCTAAATGATTGGTTGTTTGCTTTCATTCTCTGAGGTATTTGAGGGAACAAAAAATTCACTATTCTTTACTCAATTTCATTAGCTGGTGCATTTGCATATAATTTATTGACTTAGAGTTTAAGTTAAGAGTTGAGCAGCCAGCTACCGTTTAGTGAGCGTGTAGACTACCGACACCTAATTAAAGCAATACATTTTATTTTACTTATAAGTGCACTTTATTTTTTGTACACTATTTGTATTGCTTCAGGCTCTCTGTTCATGACGTTGAAGGTTTCAGGTTTCTGGTTAATAGTTTTGGCACCAAAGAGTTAGGCGGAAAACAGAAATTACAGACAGCAAGCAACTGCTCTAAGAAGTACATGCATCGGCAGTAGCAACAATAACCAAGGATTAATGGCATTCATTCTGTTCTAGCCCCTGAAGATAAGAGGCACTTTGCTTTTTAAAGTTTTTTTTTGAGAAATCACAGCAGCATAATCAAGGCTGCTTTTTTAAGCAGGAAGCAGGCATGCTATGAACAACCGTTTGCTAATTTTGTACACTTTACGCATGTCCCAGTGTCTCAACTTCATTTGCATGAGATAATGAGCATGAAATTCATATATGCAGTGTGCAGGCCACAAACCTCTAATTTCTTGCTTGCTTCTGTCATCCATCACGGAGTTTAGAGACATTCATACTACAGCTTGGGTGATCTTGATAGCAATTGTGTATAACAATCATGGCATCTGTACACATGTAAATGTAGAGATGTGTTGTGTTTTCATGCAGTGGTTACATATTCTAACATGGAGTATGATGTGCATGGCATGTGGCAGCGCTCTCAGAACATCCACATTTCGCAGCTAATCCATGGCAGGGGGTACGACATGTTTGCCCATAGCAGCATCTCAAAGGTCTATGGTTCCATCGAAGGATACATCATCAGCACTCATTTGTTCACAAAGCATTGGCTACTCTTTTCATTACGTCTGCTTAAACTTCAGGTACATGTGTGTTCCTTGTGACAAATGAAGGCGATAACAGAAAATTATTACCTTAAGACTGGTGTCCAAGAGACGGCAAGTGTACCAGGGGGCAGCGGAAAGTTATTTGGGCAAATGAGGTGAGAAAATTTGCGAGGCTAAAGTTGCAGGACGGTGTTAATTGGAGAGGTAAGGGAGAGGCCTTTGCTCTGCTGTAGTGGCAGTCAGGATGATGATGATGACATGCTTTACTCTTGAACGGAAGTGTGCTTACTCTAACGTACAAAAGTGGCTGCATTATGCTGTGCCAAAGACTGCTTTGTTTAGGCGGCCCACTGGCAACTTCGGTGATATCACTGTCTGAACCTTTTTGGAGGCCGTATTCTTCAGATGCACAAGATGGTTCTGTAGGGAGAACATTATACCGTTCTTTTGTTTGGCAGATGTTAGTTAAAATCTGGAGCCAAGATCACCAAATTAAGAAATTTGTTGCAGTTGAATGTTTTGAAGATATGAAGGAGAAGGCCACAAAGGAAGGCATATGCCATGGCATCCCAAGCTGCAACCTCAAGGCAAGTTCTAGTTCACCTACTTTTGCTCAGGCTTAAATCACAGCAGGTAAAAGACGAGAAAAAGACATATGAAGTGTGGTGTTTACATATTTGCACATCTAAAATGCAGACTAACAATTCATAACAGAAATTTGCAATGCAAGCAGCAACAGAGAGACAAATATAGGTGCATTTTGTGTATACATGCCGAACAGTTCTGGACAAAAGCAGTGTAAACAGGAAACCGTTTATAAATGGAATTTCTTCATCTATTGACCGCCTTGCTCATTTTTTTCCTAATAACATTTCTGCTATCACCAAAAGCATTTCCCACTGGTTTTCTATGGCTGTATTAAATGCTCGATGCGATCGATGGAAACATTTGAAAAGAAAGGCTTTGCTGCATATCAGAAGAATGGACCATTACCTTCAATATTTGTACAACAGCACCTTACAATTTTCCAATTTTCAAAATTTTTGCGTGAGCATGTTCGACATATTTTGTTTGCTTACATTATGGAAGTTCCATAGGACTACAGTTATTGCACTAGCACTTATCACTTGGCCTGCCTGTTTCATGTGCTTTCATGTGTGTGTGTTTCTTTTGGTTATCTAAACTGATAATATTCTCTCCTCAGCATGAAGTGTGTATAGAAGGCTCTGCTTAAACATATTTTCTATCCCCTGCTAGTTAAAATTAATGAGAGCAAGCATTGTCTCAGTTCACATGTGGGTTTTTTAATGACCTTTCTAGAAATTTGGTTGGATAAGGTATTATGCTCCAGAACCAAAACAGCTTGACTAGCTTAAGATGCCAAGGTAGCCATATTAAATTTTGATGTACATAATTTTTCCTACTTCAGTAGATAAGCCCGAAAAATAAGGATTCTGTTTTCTCAGGCAAGTTTTTAACTAGAATGTGAGCTAATCTGTGCTGAGTATGCTTAAATTAAAGGGCTAGCTTATTTCTCTGTTAATGATCTGAACACTATAAGTTTATGCTCTCTCTCTGTTCAGTCTTGGGATGCACCTTCTAATGCATTCGTGAGTTCCACTGTTCCCCTGGAGCAAGTTCATGTGCAGGTATTCTCTTAGCCTGTTGCCTACAGGAGTTCTGGATTAGCTTGGCATGCAACCTGCTTCTGGGACACGGGATTGATTACATATAGTTATTCTGTCTCTATATTTTGTACCACATAATGTACTGCACCCAAACTTGTGAAGCAGTTGTTAGGCTTTAGGAACATCGGTATAACACTGGGAAAGTGGTTTTAGAAAATGTTGGAGCCCACAGCAGCAACTGGTGGTTTGTTTCAGGCCGGGATAAAACTGCGGAGTATTCCAAAAGAAAGGAACTACGACATGAAAGACTAGGCTTTATTGTCATATATGTAGGCTGTACAGCAACAAATGCATCAGCGTGACATATTTTATTGTAAGGTTTTTCTCTAATTTTTTCCTTATGTAGCTCAGTATCACGCTTGTTTCATCTCTTGTTTGTTATTTTATAGGCTTGTCTGTTTGGCACACATGTCTTGTTTTAATAGTAGTTTCAGGAATTGTAAAAGCACTGCATTTTTCTCATCTACTCTTGTTACACTTTAACAGGAGACACTGGTCTTGAAATGGTGGCAAAGATGCAAAAATGTAAATTTTTCAAAAATAGCATATATTTGGGCTCAATATACTCTGAAGTTCCTACCTGCCCAGTCTCAAAGTTTGATTTGACCTTTGCTAAGATAGATGGACCGGCTTGTTGGTAATTCACCGTTGCTAAACAGTGCAGACAAGACAAGACGAGGGAGGAATAAGACGGAACTAGGTGTACTGGAAAGCACGACAAAATATACATGCTGCACCCTGAAAAAACTACCCATACAGGACGCCTTGCTACATTCAAATTAGATGTTATAGAAAACAAATATTTTTTATGAAGCATTTAACAGCATGAACTATTTCGAATTTTAGAAAATGAACTAGAGGTATCATGTGTCCATAACGTTTTTAGATTCATAGACAACTACCTCGTTCTCCATGATGGATTGGTTTCCAATCCTGACGAAGCAGTGTGTAAGGTGACAGAGCTGTTTAGTCAAAGCTTCAGTTGGCTTTCAATCACCACTGAGAGTCCAGAAAATGCATTACATTTTTTGGACCTCAGGATCTCATTCCTGGGTGACCACACTTTCTGGGCTTATGAGCAGAGGGCAAACAAGCCTCCTTTACATTTTCTTCATCGCACTCGAGGCTGGTGAAGAGAGCTATCAGTAACCTTTGCCTTAAAGATGACTTGATGAAATCCTGTGTGTACACCATGACATGCACTTTTGCCCAGCAAATAAGCCATTTGTCCAGCGCTGGATATCCAGACCGTTTGTTGGCGTCTGTAGCCGAGTGCCTTAAGCACAAGTTCAAACAGGCATGTTGTGCCTGCCGTCAAGACTAACTCCCAAAGGAAAGGTTGTGCCTGTTTCCTACATCCACAACTTATCGCACCGAATAAATAAAATAGCAAGTCTAGTTGGCATTTTTATTGTTTTCTCTGCATCTCAGAAGCTTCAGCACCTCTGTAAATGTGTGAACCAGGATTGGCGAGGCAACGAAGATTCCACAATCAACCAGAATTACTTCGTGGATTGCAAAGAAGGCATAGTGTACTTGATCCTCCTGAATTGTGGCTATGTTTACAATGGTAAAACTGGCAGGTGTGCCAATTAGAGGTTAAAAAAGCGCCATTATGATGTGAACAAAGCTGTGAGGGAGAATTTGATGATTCACTGTCGTGATTATGATCATTTGCCAGATCCTGACAGCTGTGTGCTGGAATTCATGCGCTGTATTGTGCTAGACAGACACAGAGAAATGTTGATGTGTGAGATAATCAAGGCTACGAAAATTTTAAAATAACCACAATCATTGTGGTAGCGCAGCTTTTGTGTCACTCACACTCACTAAGAAAGAGTTCGTGCGGTTAAATGCCCCATAATCAATTTTTGTTTTGTTTTCAACGCGTCCAATGTGAATATGTAAGGCATACTTTGTTCATTGTTTTTTTGGGGGGCGCAATGTATATATTTGGCATGGTTTGCAGTAAACCTTCATGAAAGACGGCGTTTGTGCCAATGTATTGTTTCGTCGTCCTTGTCTGTGCTATTATGTCATGATTATTTGACCTCCAGCTACCAAATTAAAAATGACATATTTGATGCCACCAACGCACTGAAATGGTTATTTCGGGGCAAAATGCTTCAGAACCGCATATCCAATGGCCACCATTTTGCTCTTGTTTGAAAATTGCCGCTCTTCTCTACATTTAAGTATTACTTAGTATGGGGAAGTTCTCTAGGAATATCTGCATTCTGCCATTTTCTGAGGCCTCTACAATGGCCTCTAGAGTGCCTGGCATGCGCAGCTCAAATGCAGTTTTTCCAATTCGTGTTTTTGCCAACTTGATTACCCTTACAGATGTTTTCATTATGCTTTTGTGGTGCAATTTCAATTAACCTATGCTGTCGCGATCAGAAAGAACTGAACCATGTATGCTATAATTTTGTAGCTCGGTCCAACATATCAAATTTTAATGTCACCTAATTATATTTCGTAATTATGATGCTTTAACAAAATTGAACATTTCTGTATGTTGTTGTACCTCAATAGCAATACGAATAGCATAGCTTTGTATGGTTGAGGGAAAATGTCTGAACAACCTGTAAGAAATTACCTGATTAGGCTTAAGTTAGTTTTCCATATTATTGTTACGTGGTGGCAAGCCAAGGAAAGCACGACATGATGACAGAATGAAGATATGATTTAATGGCTCAAGGGCCTAGAGCGAGCGCTCCGTCCCGCGCCACTGCACTCTTCTTCGTCTTCATAACATGACCCCGGTCCTCAGAGCGATCGTCCCCGATCGATTGCTTGAATTACGAATGGTGAGGTGACGATGAGGATGATCAGGAAGGATGGAAGAAGATGAAAGGCTTGCCACAAAGATGAAGGAGATGATCTGGTGGACGGTTGCCCCCGGAGCTTCAGGTCCAGCGGTTGGTCACCCACTGCCGAAGGTCAAGGGTTGAGGGATCGCCGCACAGCCTGGGCGGGGGTACCGTCTTGGTTCGGGTCGCAGTCGGGTCATTGTACGTCAGGTCCTGGTCGTCGTGTCTTGTGTTCGGGGCTGGGGACGGGGCGGGGGAAAGCGGCTGGTCGGTTCTGGTCAGTTCGAGCTGGGGTTGAGCTGGCCGGCGGAGCCCAGGTCTCCTCGGCCGACGACGAAGGCGAGCAGAAGGCGGCGATGCTCCGGGGACTAGGATGACGATGAGAACCCAGCACCTCACACCAAATGTTACATGGTGGCAAGTCAAGGAAAGCACGACATGATGACAGAATGAAGATATGATTTAATGGCTCAAGGGCCTAGCGCGAGCACTCCGTCCCGCGCCACTGCACTCTTCTTCGTCTTCATAACATGACCCCGGTCCTCAGAGCGATCATCCCGATCGATTGCTTGAATTACGAATGGTGAGGTGACGATGAGGGTGATCAGGAAGGATAGAAGAAGATGAAAGGCTTGCCACAAAGATGAAGGAGATGATCTGGTGGACGGTTGCCCCCGGAGCTTCAGGTCCAGCGGTCGGTAACCCACTGCCGAAGTTCAAGGGTTGAGGGATCGCCGCACAGCCTGGGCGGGGGTGCCGTCTTGGTTCGGGACGCAGTCGGGTCATTGTACGTCAGGTCCTGGTCGTCGTGTCTTGTGTTCGGGGCTGGGGACGGGGCGGGGGAAAGCGGCTGGTCGGTTCTGGTCAGTTCGAGCTGGGGTTGAGCTGGGCGGTGGAGCCCAGGGCTCCTCGGCCGACGACGAAGGCGAGCAGAAGGCGGCGATGCTCCGGGGACTAGGATGACGATGAGAACCCAGCACCTCACACCAAATGTTACGTGGTGGCAAGTCAAGGAAAGCAGGACATGATGACAGAATGAAGATATGATTTGTTGTTGTTGTTGTT